>JAJPUD010011224.1:0-18349 GCA_023553655.1 Myrmecobius fasciatus | reverse complement strand
TATCTTTTCCTGTCATTTTAGCCAATCTGACAGGTGTGTAGTGGTACCTCAGAGTTGTCTTAATTTGCATTTCTTTGATCAATAGTGATTTGGAGCAACTTTTCATATGACTAGAAATGGTTTTAATTTCATCATCTGAAAATTGTCTGTTCATATTCCTTGACCATTTATCGATTGAAGAGTGGCTTGAATTCTTATAAATATGAGACAATTATCTATATATTTTAGAAATGAGGCCTTTATCAGAACCATTAAATGTAAAGATGATTTCCCAATTTGATGCTTCCCTCCTAATCTTGTCTGCATTAGTTTTGTTTGTACAGAAACTTTTTAACTTAATATAGTCAAAGTTATCTATCTGGTGTTCAATTAAGAGTTCCAGATCTTCTTTGGACATAAATTTATTCCATCTCCACAGGTCTGAGAGGTAAACTATACTAAGTTCATCTAATTTGCTTACAATATCACTCTTTATATCTAGATCATGAACCCATTTAGATCTTATCTTGGTATGTGGTGTTAGGTATGGGTCAAGCCCTAATTTCTTCCACACTAGTGACCAATTATCCCAGCAGTTTTTGCCAAATAGTGAGTACTTATCCCAAAAGCTGGGGTCTTTGGGTTTATCAAACACTAAATTGCTAAAGTTATTACCTAGATTTTCCTGATACCCTATCCTATGCCACTGATCAATTGCTCTATTTCTTAGCCAGTACCCAATGGTTTTGATGACCGCTGCTTTATAATATAGTTTTAGATCTGTTACAGCAAGGCCACCTTCAACTGCCTTTTTTTTATTATTAATTCCCTTGAAATTATTGACCTTTTGTTCTTCTAAATGAACTTTGCTACTATTTTTTCTAGATCTGTAAAATAATTTCTTGGGAGTTTGGTATGGCATTAAAGAAGTAGATTTGTTTGGGTAGTATTGTCATTTTTATTATATTCGCTCAGCCTATCCATGAGCACTTAATGTTTTTCCAACTGACTAGGTCTGATTTTATTTGTGTGGAAAGTGTTTTGTATGTTAGTTCTTATAGTTTCTGACTTTTTCTTGGCAGATAGATTCCCAAATATTTTATCCTATCATCCGTTATTTGGAATGGAATTTCTTTTTTTATCTGTTGCTGCTCAACTTTGTTGTTAATATATAAAAATGCTGATGACTTATGTGGACTTATTTTGTATCCTGCAACTTTGCTAAAGTTGTGAATTATTTCTAATAGTTTTTTAGTTGAATCTCTAGCGTCATCTAAGTATACCATCATATCATCTGCAGAGAGTGATAATTTGGTTTCCTCATTACTTACTCCAATTCCTTTAATCTCTTTTTCTTCTCTTACTGCCAAAGCTAACATTTCTAATACAATATTAAACAGTAATGATGACAATGGGCAGCCTTGTTTCACTCCTGATCTTATTGGGAATGGTTCTAGTTTGTCCCCATTACATATGATACTTGCTGATGGTTTTAAATCATTTTAAGGAAAAGCCCACTTATTTCTATACTCTCTAGTATTTTTAATAAGAATGGGTGTTAGATTTTATAAAATGCTTTTTCTGCATCTATTGAGATAATGATATGATTTTTGTTAGTTTGGTTATTAATATAATTGATTATGCTGATAGTTTTCCTAATATTGAACTAGCCCTGCATTCCTGATATAAATCCTCCATGGTCATAGCATATTATCCTAGGGATGACTTTCTGTAATCTCATAGCTAATATTTTATTTAAGATTTTTGCATCAATATTCATTAGGGAAATTGTTCTATAGTTTTCTTTCTCTATTTTCATTCTACCTGGTTTAGGTATCAGCACCGTATCAGTATCATAAAAGGAATTTGGTAGAACACCTTCTTTCCCTATTTTTTCAAAGAGTTATATAATATTGGAATTAATTGTTCTTTGAATGTTTGGTAGAATTCACATGTAAATCCATCTGGCCCTGGAGATTTTTTCTTAGGGAGTTGATTAACAGCTTGTTCTATTTCTTTTTCTAAAATGGGGCTATTTAAATAATCCCCTTCCTCTTCTGTTAACCTGGGCAATGTATATTTTTGTATATATTCCTCCATTTTATTTAGATTCTCAATTTTATTGGCATAAAGTTGAGCAAAGTAACTCCTAATTATTGCTTTAATATCCTCTTCATTAGTGGAAAGTTCTCCCTTTTCATTTTTGAGACTAACAATTTGATTTCCCTTTCCTTTTTCTAATTAAATTAACTAAAAACTTATCTATTTTATTGGTTTTTTTCATAAAACCAACTCTTAGTTTTATTTATTAATTCAATAGTTTTCTTATTTTCAATTTTATTAATTTCCCCTTTTATTTTCAGAATTTCCAATTTGGTTATTTAATTGAGGGATTTTAATTTGTTCTTTTACTATCCTTTTAAATTATAAGCCCAATTCATTGATCTTCTCTTTCTTTATTTTATGCAAGTAAGCATCTAGAGATATAAACTTACCCCTTATACCTGCTTTGGCTCTATCCCACAAATTTTGGTAAATTGTCTTATTATTGTCATTCTCCTGAATGAAATTATTGATTGTGTCTATGATTTGCTGTTTCACCCCTGCATTGTTTAGGATTAGATTATTTAATTTCTAATTAACTTTTGGTCTATTTTCTCCTGGCCATATATTGCATGTGAAGTCTCTTGACTTCTGTGTTTGGAGGTCAAAATTTTTTGGTTGAGATCTAGTCTTTTCATTAGAAATAGGTGAAATTCACCTATATCATTAAATGTCCATCTTCTTCTCTGGAAGATAATGTTCATTCTACCTAGATAGCTTATTTTTGGCTGTAATCCAAGTTCCTTTGCCTTTTGAAATATCTGATTCTAGGCCCTTTAATCCTTTAATGTGGAAGCTGACAGATCCTGGGTGATTCTAATTATAGTTCTTGGTATTTGTATTGTTTCTAGAGGCTTACAATATCTTTTCCTTGGTGTGATAGTCCTGAAATTTAGCCACAATATTCTTTGGGGATTTCATTTTGGGGTCTCTTTCAGAAGGTGATTGGTGAATTCTTTCAATGGCGATTCTGCCTTTTGATTCTACAATCTCAGGGCAGTTTTCTTTCAGGATTTCTTGGAAGATAGTGTTTAGATTCTTTTTTTCGTCATGGCTTTCAGGAAGTCCAATAATCCTTAGATTGTTCCTCCTAGATCTATTTTCCAAGTCAGTTGTTTTTCCTAGGAGATATTTCATATTTTCTTCTAATTTTTCATTTTTTTTGTTTTTGTTTCACTGATTCTTGAAATCTTATTGAGTCATTCACTTGCATTTGTTCAATTCTTATTTTTAAAGTGTTTTCTTCAGTTACCTTTTTAAGCTCCTTTTGTAACTGGACAATTGAATTTTTTTGTTCCTTGCACTCTTTTTCCACTTTGATAATTTTATTTTTCAATAAATTGGTGTCTTTTTCATATCTCTTTTGCAGGGCATCATATCCTTCTTGCAAGATATTGTATCCTTCTTGCACTGATTTCTGTTTATTTGCCCTGGGGCAGTTCAACTGATTGACTTCCAGTGCTGGGCTATCTGGACTAGGTCTGGGATTCTCAGTGGTTTACAATTTACCTTTTGTAAAAAGGCAGTGTGGCCCAAGAGGCTTGCAGAAACTTCCCAGGTGATTAGAATCTGCCACTGAGTCCTGGCCAGCTTCCTGCCCTGTCTCCTGGAGCTGCTGTCTAAGCCCGGCATCTGACACCCTGCCTCACTGAAAAAGATCTGTTCTGAAGCTCCTCCCATTTCTTAGGGATGTGATTAATAGCTTGTTCTATTTCTTTTTTTAACAAGGAGCTATTTAAGTTATTTCCTCTTCTGTTAACCTGGGCAATCTATATTTTTGTAGATATTCCTCCATTTCATTTAGATTATCAAATTTATTGGCATAAAGTTGGACAAAGTAACTCCTATTTATTGCTCTAATGTCCTCTTCATTGGAGGAAAGTTCTCCCTTATCATTTTTGAGACTAACAATTTGATTTTCCTCTTTCCTTTTTTGTGATCAAATTAACTAAAGGCTTATCTATTTTGTTGGTTTTTTCATAAAACCAACTCTTAGTTTTATTTATTAATTCAATAGTTTTCTTATTTTCAATTTTATTAATCTCCCCTTTTATTTTCAGAATTTCCAATTTGGTATTTAATTGAGGGTTTTTAATTTGTTCTTTTTCTAGCTTTTTAAATTGTAAGCCCAATTCATTGATCTTCTTTTTCTCTATTTTATGCAAGTAAGTATTTAGAGATATAAAATTACCCCTTATAACCGCGTTAGTCGTGTCCCACAAATTTTGGTATGTTGTCTCTTTATTGTCATTCTCCTCGATGAAATTATTGATTGTGTCTATAATTTGCTCTTTCATCCATTCATTCTTTAAACTTAGATTATTTAATTTCCAATTAACTTGTGGTCTATTTTCTCCTGGCCTTATATTACATGTGAGCTTTATTCCATTATGATCTGAAAAGAATTCATTTACTATTTCTGCTTTTCTGCATTTGATTTTGAGATTTCTATGCCCTAACCCATGATCAGTTTTCGTATAAGTTCCATAAACCCCTGAGAAAAAAGTATATTCCCTTGCATTGCCATTCAATTTCCTCCAGAGATCTATCATAACTAACTTTTCTAACATTTTGTTTACCTCCCTAACTTCTTTCTTATTTATTTTGTGGTTTGATTTATCTAATTCTGAGAGGGCAAGGCTGAGATCCCCCACTAGTATAGTTTTGCTGTCTATTTCTCCTTGCATCTCTGTTAGTTTCTCTTCTAGGAATTTGGATGCTATACCACTTAGTGCATATATGTTTAGTATTGATACTGCTTCATTGTCTATGGTACCTTTTAGTAAAATATAGTTTCCTTCCTTATCTCTTTTAATTAGATCTATTTTTGCTTTTACATGATCTGAGATAAGGATTGCTGCCCCTGCTTTTTTTTTGTTCACCTAAAGCATAAAAGATTTTGCTCCAGCCCTCCAAGGTAACTTTTTTTAGGGAATGTGTTTTATGCCAAATATTTGGGGTGCTTTGACTCCAGAACCAGTTTAAAGGCTTAATCTGTTGTTGGTTTGAGACAAGGTCAGAGGAGGTCACAGGAGTCATGTCTGCACTCTGCCATCTTGGCTCTGCCCCCTTGCCTTTGTTTTTTTTTAAAAATAATTTTTTGATGGGCACTTGGGATTAAGAGACTTGCCCAAAGTCAGACAGGTAGTGTTAAGTGTCTAAGGCTGGAGTTGAACTCAGGTTCTCCTGACTTTAGGGCTGATGTTATAATCACTATGCTATCTGGTGCCCCTGTACCTTTGTTCTTGTTGCTTTTCTGTTCTTGGAATATTCTCCTTGCTGACCTAAGCCTCATAGAATTCTTTTCTCCCTTCTAGACATAGTTTAAGTAGTATTTTCTGAAGCCTTTTCTCATTCCCTTAAATGCTAGTGCATCCTAATGACACTATATTTAACTACTTTGTATATAATTATATTTATTTTCTTTATATTTTTAGATATCTGTTTAGTTATATCCTTATTGCTCACCATTTGAATTCATTCACTGTATTTGTATATTTATAGGGCATCAAGGTGGTGCAGAGGTATAGAGTGCTGGGCCTGGAGACAGGAAGACTCAATTTTGAGTCTGAATCTGGTCCTTAAATATTTATTAGCTGTGTAACTCTAGGAAAATCACTTAATTCTGTTTATCTCAGTTTCCTCATGTATAAAATGACCTTGAGAAAGAAATGGCAAACCACTTTAGTATCTTTGCCAAGAAAACTCCAAATGGGATCATGAAGAATTGAATATGATTGAGCAACAAAATTTTTCTACCCAGTACTCTAGGTATTGCTTGGAACTACTAGTAAGTGTTTAATCAATACTGGTTGACTGATTAAGGAAAAGTAATGTAGGTTGTTTGAGCATACTCTTTAGCCATAACTATATGTATAATGTTGGGAAATTTGCATTTGACTCAAGGGGCTAGAATAAATGAAGTATTTCATCAGCCTCACTAGGAACCTGGTAGGAACTTGGCTTTCCAGTTATTTCATGTATCCTAGTAGCACAGATTCCTTAGGATATCTTAGTAGGTTAGGTTAATTTTGCACTTGATTAGGTAAGGATCTCTACTGATGGCCTCCTCTGATGCCTTATTGTGGCAGAGGAATCACATTTGGGTTCTTAAAACTATACTGAGAGGAAAAACTCCAATATACTGAGAGGAAAAGCTCTCACTAGTCTAGAAAGACTTGGAATAATTTTGCAACATTAGATAATCTCTCTTGTTTGAGAACTGGCTTAGCTACATTTAGAGTAGCTTGTCACCAGGTTAGCCATAGGATGAGGAATTTTTGAAGGGTCACAAAATATTTAAAGAATGTTTTCTGAGGTTGGCAGAGGCTATGATCTATACCAGTAAAGTCAGTTAACACATCAGTGTATAGTTAGTTTGATTTCTTTGATATTTTGAAAATCAGTGTTCCAGTTGACATAATACTGATGGGTTTGAATAAGCCTATTTTAATGAAATACTTTGGGTTTATTTGTATTAGTTATACCTGCTTGAGTACACGAGGTATATTAGATGAAGAAAATGCTAAAATCAGCCTGTTTATCATAAATATGTGGATTGTGAAAGTACTGGCAATAGGCAAAAGAAAAAGAAATTTGAGGCAGATATGGGGATAGCCAGGGTTAGGGAAATCCAGCAATAGGCAATGGTTAGATGACACAGAAGGTAGCAGAAAATGGTGGCAAGGTATATGGAAGTTTATAATAAATGTAACTTTAGACATAAAATAGGACTGACATTAAGTATCCAAGACTCAATGATTGTTACTAGATTTCAGGGACAAGACTAGAGAAGAATATAAACTCCTGAGTCTGGCACCATACTTGGCACATAGTTTCAACTCTGGTTAGGATAAGAAAGCTGTAGCTCTAGAGTTAGAATGGACATTGGAAATTATGTAGTCCAACTCATTCATTTTATAGTTAAGTATACTTCTCTATACCTCAGTATAGAGAAAACTAACTTACCCAAGGTGTCAGAGCCAGTATCCAGTTTTGGTGCTGTATTACTCTTTTAAATGTAGTCAAGTGGAATATCTTGGTGGGGCAATATCCAGAGCAATTAGACTTTGAATTGGAAGGATTTGAGTTCAGATCTCAGATGCTTGACACTTATTAGCTGTGTGACCTGGGCAAATCAATGATATACACATACATAACTAGATGTAGTCAGTTATTGAACCTTTATTAGCCACATACTATGTGCCACACATTGTGCCTTATATCTTACTCTATAATGTCTTCCCAGTAGTACTTAATTAGTTATTGTTGAACTAAATTGAAATACATTTGGAAGGATGGGGATGTGACAAGGCAGAAGGAATTAATGAAGAAGCAAAATAGCATGAAAGGAGAGGAAGAGGAATCAGGTGTGGTAACTAGGAAAAAGGCAAGTGCCCAATAACTGAAAAGGAGATAAAAGGTCCCAAGCTGATGTTGAGACATTCCAAACCTCACTGGTCTTAATGTCAGGGGTTGGCTGGAGCCAGCTCAAATTGACTCCAGGGAATCCATTGTTCATTTTTCAGTGTGAATATTTATGCCTCTGAAATGAGCAAATGCTACAAATTAGGACTTGATTTAATTTTTGATTGTCTAGACTTTAAAAAGTGATGAAGAATATGTTAATAATGCAAATTCAACTTTAAAGTTCTTTATCCCCACCCCTCACCTAAGAGTCAGTTGTTAAATATTCATAGGCACACCCCTGCTTAATATCTCTTTGGATTGGGTTGAACACCTAGATAAAGTTAAGTTTGAAGGTTAGCAATTGACTAAGCAGTCATTATTCTTTTGAAAAGCAAAAGGGCAGTTGATCTAAGATGAGGGACAATTCCCATTGACCTTTGGGGGTGGGGAAGGAGCAGAGGAAGAACAACAAATGGTTCCAGAATCTTAGTTCTCTGGAATCTTTATAGCTCAAATCTGGTAATCAGGCATTTCATTATCTCAGTAGTATGTGAAGTTGAACATATTAATATGTTCAGTCTTTCTAACACTTATAGATGTCAGCCACCAAAGAGGGAGAAAACCAAGGAGAATGGGAATCAGTGAACTAGAAATCCAGTCAAGCTGAATGACTCTTAAATGAACATGACAGAGCAAAATTATCTGAGAAACAGTGATATACTTATTTGCCTTGAAGGCAACCACTATCATTTTAGTCAGAGTAGCAACCTCTATACATTAGCCTTTTCTCCTGTCAGTTCATCTTCATCAGGCCTTTCTTTATTCTTCTATTCCCAATCTCCCTGGGTATTGCATTTTCATACCCATTTACTTTCAAATTATTTTATGTATTTATTTTGTAGACTTTTTTATATTGCCTTACATGTATACATAATGTCTCCCCTGACTAATTTTTGAACTTTATGAGCTGTTTCTTTTTAGTCTCTATATCCCCAGTCCCTAGCATGGCTCCTATTAGGTACTTAATAAATGCTTATTGATTAATTGAATGTCTATCATTGTAGGAATAGATTTCCATGTGAATCTTCCATCTAAGGGACTGTTCAAGTGTTTTTAGCAAGCCATTTTTTTTTGGGGGGGGGGGCTTCTCCTGAGCTATTGCAAAATCCCTCTAATCTCCAAGACTGAAATTTTGTTTGCTTCCAGAAACTCATATTTGGTGAAACCTTATGTTTTTTATACTCTTGTAATTATTAAAAAAAAAAAATTCTGTCAAAGACTTTAACTGCACACATGCTAGAAGCAAAAAAATAAAAAATGGAAATCACTACACTAAATTAATGACTAATCTCAAGCTCTTCAATTTTAAACAGAAATTGTATTATCTTTTTGTTATTAAACTGACTCTCCCATGCAGCATCTTTTAAAAAATTTGCATTGCAAAGTATCATAAATCTATTTTTTATTAATTTTATAGCAGAAGTCATAGCATTGGAATCTAGGCACTTAGATAAGTGCTGCAGAAGTATGCTTTAAAAATAACTTTCTTACTTAAGGTCCTAAAACAAATACATTGCAAGGAATAGCTATAAAACATTTGTGCACAGGAGAAGATATCATGAATCAATATGTTTTTGTTGAGCCCTGACTATATTAAAAAATATAGCTCTGTGCTAACTCTGAGATAGATATTGTAGGGGAGAAGAATATTAAAAAAATTCAAAACCCAATTCTTACTCTCAGAGAAACAATTAAGCTGAGAGAAATTAAGTGATAACTTGTATGGGATCAGTTATGAGTGCATGAGAAAGTCAGAGATAGAGAGAGGTCAGTGTTTTAAGGTTTTCAAAGCATTTGGGTAATTTGATTTCATTTTATCCTCATAACAACCCTGTGAGGTAGGAGCTATCATTCATTTTACAGATGAAGAAGCTGATGCTGAAAGAGGTTAAGAAACTGGCCTATATCCATATAGCTAGGGAATTCTCAAGATTAGAACTAAGTACTTCTGAATTCAAATATAGATCACTGAGTCTATCTTATTTTGTCATGAAAAACCTTGAACTGTACCTTTTAGGATAGGTAGAATTAGGAGAGGTGGAGGGGAGGTAACAGGCACAGTGAGGCATCAGAGGAGGCTTTTAGAAGTGGCCTAATCAAAAAATAAACCTATGCAAGAGACTCTGATGAATCTAAAGTTAATGGACTGGCCACATGTGCCAGCACTGTGTTAAGCATTGAAGTAATTGGAGTCTTAAGTTCCCTTTACATTTTTGGTGAAGTTGATGTAACACTTCATGGATGCCAGCTTCCTTGAATCAATTGCATCTCTCCCAATATTATAAATGAAGTCATGCCTAGAGGGTGAGCTGGGTATATTGGCACATCTCATAGCATGCATTATCATTAGGCTTTCACTTCTCCTCTTGGTATTCTTATGTGCTAGCTGACTTGACAACTGAATGTAGATAAATATGGTGAGGAAACATCAAGGTAAATATTGACTAAGATGGTAGAAAAGTGCTACCATGGACCAGTGGACTGGTCATCAATCAAGCTCCAGACATCTTGAACACAGCCTTTGCATGAAGGTCATGGTATTGGGAACTCCATTCTCAGGTCTTCTTGTCTTGTCTTCTGTTATAAACACAATACTATGGTAACTTGAATTTATATGTTTGTCTGATTTCCAACTAACCAGATATAGTAGTAATTGTTTTAATGTTATTTTAATTTGTTTTCACAGGCATCCATGAGGTAAGGAAGGCATCCATTATCACTTTATATTTGAAGAAAACTGAGTTCCTAGGCGACATGCTCATTATTTGATAAACTAGATCTGAAGTCAGGCTTTTTTCTCTCTTTAGCTAGGAATCTGAGGTTTTTGCCACTTTTCACCCCTCCTTCTATTACACACTCTCTCCTCCCTACTTTTTTTCCTGATACTCTTTTCTCCTAAGTTTCCTTCTACCTATATAGAATCTCTTTTTCATTCTCCTTTTCCTAAACCATTATTTGTAATTCCTTTTTTAAATCCTCAAATCTTTTTCAGGGGTCTTCATGGGCTGTCTTGTCTTGTTTTGTCTCCCTCCCCTTCCTCTTTCTTCCTCTCTTCTTCCTCTCCTTTCCCTCCCACTCTCTGTTTCTCTCTCCCTGATTCTGATGATTTGGGGTCAAATGTCACAGCATTTGTTATATACACAGAGATACATTTCATTTCACTTATTCCATAATTTATTTACCTAAGGGTTCTACATACATAGAGCTAGAGTTGCAAGGATTTTCAAAAGTTTGGGTAATTTTCCCAAGGTCACCCAAGTAGTCAGTTGCTAATTCTCTTTGCTAATCCCTGCCATATGGTTATCATCATTACTACTGTTATTTTGACTATGACTTTGATTAAGGTAATCATTGTAGATCTCTTCCCCTGAATAGAACTCATTATCTTGCCTGTACCACCTGATTTCTTAACATTTCTATCTTCATGCTCTTCTATTTCTATCTATTTTTTTTCCTCAGAAAACATCTTTCCCCATACCATGGTTTTCAACTTCAGAACCAATCTTTATTATTTCTTCTCCCTTGTCCCTCAAAAATAATAAGTTGTCAAGTTTTATTGATTCTAACTCCTCTGTATCTTTCATATCAATCCTCTTCTCTTTACTCACACCATAATTACCATAGACCAGACTCTCAATACCTTTCCCCCAGACTACTGCAGTGGATGCCTAATTGCTTCTTTTCTCTTTCTGCTTCATCCACCGTAATCTGCTATTGATATTCCTAAAGCATAGCTCTGAAATCTTTTCCTCATCCTTGAAACTTCGATATTTCCCCTTTTGTCTGTAGGATAAATGAACAAATCCCCCTGTTTAGTTTTTAAAGCCTTTACAACTTGACTCTGATGTAATTTTCCAGGTTTATTGGACATTATTCTTTTCACATACTGTACATTTCTGCTAAACTGGCTTACTTGATACTCTGTTCATGCGCCATAGCAATTCCATGCTTTTGAGCAGTCTGTTTCTCATGCCCTGAAGAATTCTTTTCCTTACTTCTACCTCATAGAATCCCTACTTTTTGTCAAAATTCGGTTTTTGTCACTTTTATCAAGTGCCATCTTCTATAGGAAGTTTATCTTGAGCTCCCAGTTCTTAGTGACATCTCCACCAGAAATCAGTTTTACATCAATTCCATTAGTTTTGAATCTGCTTTTTTCTATTTATGTTGTTTCCCTTCCATGGAAGAAAGATTTTCATTTTTTCTTTGAATTTGACCACCTTGCATAATGTCTGATACAGAATAAATGCTTAATCAAGTTCTGTTTAATGAATAAATATAATTTCTTCTACTAGATTTGGACTGTTTGGAGGACAGTAAAAAAATCTTATTTGCTTAGTACTTAGCATATTTACGAAGAGTAGGTGCTAAACCATATGCTTAGATGAATGATGGGAGGCAAGGTAGTACGTTGGGAAGAATCCCTGAGTTTGTCTTACCTCTCTCACTTCTTTACTTGTGTGACTTTAGCAAAGTTGCTTAACTGTTCCAGGTTTCTCTTGATTTCTTCATCTGTAAAATGAAAGAGTTGAACTAATGAGACTCCAGTTGCCTCCCAACTCTCCATGGTCCAATGAATAAGGTATTTATGACTCATAACCATTTTATGGCATAGAGGATAGAAAACTGCCTGCAAAATCAGAAAAAGCTTGAGGTGAATCCTGTCTCTGACCCCTACTGGTTCTGTGATTCTGGGCAAATTTCTTAACATCTTAATATTCCAGGCAACTATCTAAGACTATAAATTGTATAACTGTTGCAAATCTGCATTTGTAAAAGGAGTTTCTTATACCAATAAAATCACAATACCCATAGAAAGTGACTTTTACTTCTCCTAAGCATAATTTTGACTGCCATTAGGGCTATTTCAGTGCTCCTCATTGCATGTTAGGGAGCTGCCATGTACCCTTGGGTGCTCTTTGTTCCTGGAATTTGGGGGTATGAATCCTGTCTAATTAAGGCATAATGAGGCACTTGATTAACTTTCTATAGAGAGTAGGCTAGTGGCTGCTTTGGAATAAGAATTTACTATTAGCCAATAAAATAACTGGGTGAGGTATATAGGGAGAAACTAGAATATCAGAAAAAAAAATGGACCTATGAATGTCAGCAAAAGAAGTAATGTGATAAAGTTTTGAAGAAAAAAAGCTGAAACTTGCTTTCTTTTTCTTTTTTTTTACCTGAGGCAATTGGGGTTAAGTGACTTGCCCAGGGTCACACAGCTAGGAAGTGTTAAATGTCTGAGGCCAGATTTGAAACTTTCTATTTTTTTAAATTAAAAAGTAATTAATTTAAAACAAACTAGAAAAAAAGAAAAAAAAAACATTGTTTCAAACACAACAGAACATTAGAGGATTCAAAATATAAAGCAATACATTTTTATTTCAAAAAAGTCTATACAATAAATATTACATACATGTTTTGAGCTATCTACCTTATCTTTTTTTCCTTGTAGATTTTCTTTAGTTCTCTGCTGTGCAGTTTTTGATTTATTCCTTTCTTCCCTTTCCTTTCTCCCTCTCCCAAGAAGGCTACAGTTAAGGGCAAATATATTTATATGCACATACATGCACACATGCACACATGCACATATATGTATATATACACGTGTGCATATATACATAAATATCTATAATCACATACACATATATGCATACACATTTATATACATCCTTGTAACACTGCACTATGCTGGTTTGTCCTCTGTATCTCAGAAAGCAGATATTTTCCTTCATAAGTCCATCTTTCGATATTTTTATAAATCAGCAATATTCTAACCTTATGCTGGCTAGTTATTTTAAATAGTCCAAAACAATATTGATTAATATGACTGGCATAGAGTGTAGTTTCCCTATTTTTTCTTTTGTTAGAACTATTTTGGCTTTAATTTTGTCTGAAATCATGATTACTACCCCTGCTTTTTAAAATCTAATAAATTCTACTCCTAATCTTTATTATTTTGTTTGTGTGTATCTAGTTTCCTATCCTTCCTGACACCTCTGCTTTATTTCTATATACCTTGCCTTCCTATTTCTTAACCTAATTCCTACTTTAACCTCTCCTTTTATCCAATTCTCATTAATCCACACACACTGGTGAGACTAACTTTTAGCCATTAATCTTTAAGCAATCTGTTTTAGTTTATTTATTTTTAATATTTATATTTAAAAAATGGAGTGCCAAATTCTCTCCCACCTATTGGGAAGTAAAATGACATTAATTATACATGTGGAATCAAGCCAAACATGTTTCCATATTAACCAGCTGGACAAAAAAACTTCAATAAAAAGCAAGAAAAATAGTTAAAAATACACTTCTGTTGGTACTCAGTTTATCAAATCTCTCTCCGTAGGTGGATAACATTTTTCATCATGGGTCCTTATGGATAATCCTATTGATCAGAGTAGTTAAGTTTTTCCACATTTGATAATTGTTAGAATATTGATCTTGTCCAGTGTTTTCCTGATTCTGCTCACTTCACTTTTAATCACTTTATATGTCTTCCCAGATTTTTCTGAAATCAACCTATTCATCTTTTCTTATAGCACAACAGTATTCTTCACTCTCCATTTTCTTCATTCTCTTTAGGATAGAACCTAGAAGTGGCATTTCTAGGTCAAAGCAAATGCATAGTTTAAAGCCTTTTGGATCTAGTTCCAAATTATCCTGCAGGATGTATGGACTAGTTCACAACTCTACC
Source organism: Myrmecobius fasciatus (assembly GCA_023553655.1). NCBI lineage: Eukaryota > Metazoa > Chordata > Mammalia > Dasyuromorphia > Myrmecobiidae > Myrmecobius > Myrmecobius fasciatus. The sequence continues at coordinate 4,098 of JAJPUD010011224.1, read as the reverse complement.
CAAAGTACATTAGTGTTACGATTTTTCCACACCCTTTCAGTATTTATGTTTTTTTTTTTTCTGTCATGTTGGATAATCTGGTGTGAGGTGGTATTTCAGAATAGCTTTCATTTGCATTTCTTCAATCAATAATGATTTAGAGCGTTTTTATGTGACTTGATAGTTTTGATTTATTTATCTAAAAACTGTTCATTCATATATATCTTTTGGACATTTATCAATTGGGGAATGACTTTTATTTTTGTAGTTTTGGTTTAGTTTTTTATGTATTTTGCAAATGAGGCCTTTATTAGAGAAACTTGCTAATTTCTCCTCCCCCAGGTTTTCTGATTTCTTCTAATTTTGACTGCATTGGTTTTATTTGTGCAAATCCTTTTTAATTTAATATAGTCAAAAATTATCAAGTTTCTTCCTATGCTCTTCTCTTTCTCTCTTGCTTGATCATAACTTCCATGCTCTCTTAATTTACATACGATATCACCTTTATATCTAAATCATTTATCTATTTTGACATTGTGTTGGCATAGGATGTGAAATATTGTTCTGTGCCACTTTCTTTCAAACTGATTTCTAGTTGTCTCAACATTTTTGTCAAACTGTACAGCCCAAAGTTGGGTCTTTGAGTTTATCAAACACTACATTACTGTTGTCATTTCCTACTGTGAATTGTATACCCAATAAATTCCATGGATCCACCACTCTGTTTCTTAGATTATTTTATTTTAATGATTACCGCTTTGTAATATAGTTTGAAATCAGGTACTGCTAGGTTTTCTTCCTAAACATGTTTTTCTTTGATTCCCCTAATATTCTTGATCTTTTGTTCTTCCAGATGGAATTTGTTATGATTTTTTTTAACTTTGCAAAATAATTCTTTGGTAATTTCATTGGTGTGGCACTAAATAAATAAATTAACTTGGGTTGTCATTTTGTAATTTTGGTTATGTTGGATTGACCTACTCATGAGCAATTAATTATTCTCCAATTTTTTAGATTTTTCTTTACTTAAATGAAAAGTGTTTTGCAATTGTCATAATCCTTGAATTTGTCATGGTAGAGATTCTACTAAGTATTTGATAATGTTTGCTTTTGTTTTAAATCAAATTTATCTTTCTTTTTCTTCCTGTTGGGCTTTGCTGGTAATATATAGAGGCATTGATGAGTTATGTAGATTTATTTTATACCCTGAAACTTTGGTAAAGTTTGCTTCAATTAGTTTTTTAATTGATTCTATAGGGTTCTCCAAATATATCATCTTATTATTTATGAAAGATTGATAATTTTATTTCCTCATTGCCCATTTTATGCCTTTAATTTCTTTTCTTGCCATATTGTATAGTTTGCATTTCTAATACAATATTTGATAATAGTAGTGGCAATGAATATCCTTAATTTATCATTGATCTTATTGGGAAAACTTCTAGTTTATCTCCATTGAGGATTGCTTTGGGTATTATATAGATAATACAAATAATAAAGAAATTAAGAAAGGCTTCATTTATTCCTATGTTTTCTAGTGTTTTTTAAATGAAAATAGGTGGTGTATTTTGTCAAAAGATTTTTTTCTGCATTGATCAAAATAATAATATGGATTTTGTTGTTTTTGTTATTTTTAATGATTTAATATTTAATTGTTTTAAACAATTACATGTAAAAACAATTTTAACATTTTTTTTGAGTTCCAACTTCTCTCCCTCTTTTTCTTCCCTTGCTCATTGAGAAGACAAGCAGTTTGACATGTTATACATGTGTTGTCATTTCCAAGTAAATCATGCTTATATTACACCAAAACCAAGGAAAATAAGAAAGTAAAGAAAAAAGTATTTTTAATCTGCACTACTCTATGTTTTTTACTTGATTTTTAAAAATCCCCTTTGAGCTCTTACCTGGTCTGAGATGATTCACATTTTTCTTAGAGATTTTGGATGAAGGAGTTTTAACATTGTTGTCTTTTTCTGAGTTTGTGTTTTGATTTGTCTTTTTGATTGTCTTGAGCTGAAAAATTGTTTTACTATGTCCTTTTGTGGGTTCTGCCATTCTAAAATTTGTTTGAAGTGTTATTTAAAGGTATTTGGAGAAGAACCCAGTGCCTCCCCATTTCTGACTTTTCTCCATTATCTTGGCTCTTCTCCATGTTTTTGTTACTGATATGGTTAGTGGTGATTTTGGTTTTCCTCATATTAAATCAATTCCCTGTTTAAACCCCACCTGGTTACAGTATGTTTTCTTTGTGATATATTTCTGTATTTTCCTTCTCAGCATTTTATTTAAAAATTTTGTATTCTGTCTTTGAACCAGTTTGGATTAGAGTGAGGTTTAAGGTTTTTTCTCCATTATAAAGGCTTTCTTGTGATTTCTTTTATGTGAGATAATTTCCTCCTTTTTTCCTCTTCTCCTCTTGATAATTTCTTTTTGATTTGCTCTCATTTCTTTTTCCATTTTTTTCCTCAATCACTCTAATTTTTAAAATCATTTTTAGCTCTTTCAGAATTTTTTATTGCATTTCTGTCAAATGTGCATTTTTCCTCCTTTGAAGCTTTTTCCGTAGCTGTTTTGGACATTATTGTCTTTTTCTTAGTTTACATCTTGATCTTCCCTAACACCATTGTAAGTTTTTATGTTCATGTTCTTTTTTTATTGTTTACTTATTTTTTCCAGCCTATTTCTTTACTTTGAACTTTATATTATATTGGGCTCTGTTCCTAGGGATTCCTAGGAAGGATATGTCCTAAGCTTGAGGCCTTTTTGTGATGCTATTTTTAGAGATGGTTATGAGGGTTTGAAAGTTTTTGTTTGCTTCCAAGGGGATGAGATTTTAGGAGACGTGTAGTCCATGCTCTTCCACAAAGCAAGGTGGTACTGCTCTTCAGGGCCCCTTCTCCCTTGGGACCAAAAGTGATACTACTCATTAAAGTCTCTATTTCCTTATGACTGAAAGCTATGCTTTTTTATACTCAGGGTCTCTGTTCCCTTGACACAACAGGTATCCCCCTCTGTCTTTGATCTTTGATCTATAAGTAGATATTGGTAATGAAATAGACAAATAGTTGAATTAATATTTACAGAGAATTTTAAACCTGTATGATTGTTAGCATCCTTTGTTCTACTTTTCAGTCATGCAATTTCTATAGAAGTTCTTAGTTTCAAGGGTCACCATAATTAAGGTATTTATCAATCAGTGGTTACTATAGTGACCTCTTTAGCTAGATAAGTCCTTGGAAAACAGACATTCTCTCACCTTTATTTTACTATACATTAGAGTTATGTTGAAATCTACTGGTTAAATCCTAGTACTTTCAAGGACCCACCTCTCTTGCTTTTATCCTAATGGTGGTATACTGCATCAAATAATATCAATATTTTGTTGTATTGACAGGTTCCTAAATATCTCTGCCAAAATTTCCCTTTATCTTTATTTTCACATTTCTTTCCTGTTTTTCATAATACATTTCTATTCTATAGAATGACTATATTTTTGCTTTTCATTGTGTTTAGATTTCTGATGCAGTATGAAACATAAAGCCATTTTCCCCAGGGGTAGAAAGGGATCACAGGGTCCCAGTCAAAAACAATGCTGTTATATTCAGCCTGTTAATAATCTACCCATCAAACATAATTTATATCTTGTTCAACAAGGCCGTGTGGTCATTGCAAACTACTAGATGTTATTTTAGGCTAATTCCAAGTAGGGGAGAAGGGAGAATGTTCTCAATTTGGGTGGTAATACTCATCCTTTTTCATCTTTCTTTGTTTTAAAATAAATGCTCCTGAGATCATGGGATTATAGATACAGAGATAAAAGGGATGCCAGGGAGTCAAAAGAGCTATGGGATCACTAGTGTAGAAAATTGCCTATTTTATTAGACAAGGTCACCTTTTCAATTGTTTTTGCTTAACTGTTTTTCTTTTTTTTTTAATGAGAGAGTTAAGTTCTAGGGATAATGAATAGGGACAAGGATAATTTATCTACAAATGACTCTACTATAAAAGAAAAGGCATCAGAATGATATTTAAAAAACAAAAAAATATACATCCTTAGCTGATAATCAGTAATTTGAAATCAGCTGGGGGAGAACATGGAGGAACAGAAAGAAGCTA
>JAJPUD010011223.1:38195-55876 GCA_023553655.1 Myrmecobius fasciatus | reverse complement strand
ATTGGGAATGGTTCTAGTTTGTCTCCATTACATATGATGCTTGCTGATGGTTTTAAGTAGATGCTAATCATTTTAAGGAAAAGCCCATTTATTCCTATACTCTCTAGTGTTTTTAATAGGAATGGGTGTCGGATTTTATCAAATGCTTTTTCTGCATCTATTGAGATAATCATATGGTTTTTGTTAGTTTGGTTATTAATATAATTGATTATGCTGATGGTTTTCCTAATATTGAACCAGCCCTGCATTCCTGGTATAAATCCTACTTGGTCTTAGTGTACTATCCTGGGGATGACTTTCTGTAATCTCATTGCTAATATCTTATTTATGATTTTTGCATCAATATTCATTAGGGAAATGGGTCTATAGTTTTCTTTCTCTGTTTTTACCCTACCTGGTTTAGCTATCAGCACCATATCAGTATCATAGAAGGAATTTGGTAATATACCTTCAGTCCCTATTTTCTCAAATAGTTTGTATAGTATTGGAATTAATTGTTCTTTGAGTGTTTGGTAGAATTCACATGTAAATCCATCTGACCCTGGAGATTTTTTCTTAGGGAGTTGGTTAATAGCTTGTTCTATTTCTTTTTCTAATATGGGGCTATTTAAATAATTTATTTCCTCCTGTTAACCTGGGCAATCTACATTTTTGTAGATATTCCTCCATTTAATTTAGATTATCATACTTACTGGCATAAAGTTGAGCAAAGTAACTCCTAATTAGTGCTCTAATTTCCTCTTCATTGGAGGAAAGTCCTCCCTTATCATTCTTGAGACTAACAATTTGATTTTCTGTTTTCCTTTTTCTTATCTAATTAACTAAAGGCTTATCTATTTTGTTGGTTTTTTTGTAAAACCAACTCTTAGTTTTATTTATTAATGCAATAGTTTTCTTATTTTCAATTTTATTAATTTCCTCTTTTATTTTTAGAATTTCCAATTTGGCATTTAATTGAGGGTTTTTAATTTGTTCTTTTTTTTAATAATAAGCCCAATTCGTTGATCTTTTCTTTCTCTATTTTATGCAAGTAAGCATCTAGAGATATAAAATTGCCTCTTATAACTGCTTTGGCCGTATCCCACAAATTTTGGCATGTTGTCTCATTATTGTCATTCTTCTGGATGAAATTATTGATTGTGTCTATGATTTGCTCTTTCACCCATTCATTCTTCAGGATTAGATTATATAATTTCCAATTAACTTTTGGTTTAATTTCTCCTGGCTTTATATTGCATGTGGCTTTTATTGCATCATAATCTGAAAAAGATGCATTTATTATTTCTGCCTTTCTGCATTTGATTTTGAGGTTTTTATGCCCTAATCCATGGTCAATTTTTGTATAAGTTCCATGGACCGCTGTGAAAAAAGTAAACTCCCTCCTGTTTCCATTCAATTTTCTCCATAGATCTATCATACCTAACTCTTCTAACAATTGGTTTACCTCCCTTGTTTCTTTCTTATTTATTTTGTGGTTTGAATTATCTAATTCTGAGAGAGCAAGTTTGAGATCCCCCACTAGTATAGTTTGGCTGTCTATTTCTTCTTGCATGTCTCTTAATTTCTCCCCTAGGAATTTGGATGCTATACCACTTGGTGCATATATATTTAGTATTGATAGTGCTAAATTATCTATGGTACCCTTTAATAAAATATAGTTTCCTTCATTATCTCTTTTGATTAGATCTATCTTGGCTTTTACTTGATCTGAGGTAAGGATTGCTACCCCTGCTTTTGTTTGTTCACCTGAAGCAAAATAGGTTCTGCTCCAGCCTTTTACCTTCATCCTATATGTGTCACTATGTTTTAGATGTGCTTCTTGTAGACAACATATTGTGGGATTCTGTTTTTTAATCCAGTCTGATATCAGCTACCGCTTTATGGGAGAGTTCATACCATTCACATTCACAGTTAGAATAACTAAGTCTTTATTTCCTGCCATCTTATTTACCCAAGTTATGTTTTTCCCTTTCCTTTCCCCTTTCTCCCTTCCCCCCTCCTCAGTAATTTGATTTTGATGACCCCCTCCCCCAAACAATCTTCCACCCTTTAGATCCCCTCCCCTTTTTTTTACTCCTTTCCCCTGATTCTTCTATTTTCCTTTCTATTAGCTTATCCCTTTCTTTTCCTTCTTTCCCTTCCACTTCCCTCTAGCAACAGACAAGTTTCTCTGTGAAATCAAATGTCTGATATACACTTTTAGAGCCCAAAGTGATGAGAGTAATATTTACACAATGCTCATATCCCTCCCTTCTTTCTCTCAATTGTATTAGGTTTTCTTTGCCTCTTCATGAGATATTAACTTGTTTTTACCTTCTTTTTTTAAAATCTTATTTTTACCACTTTTTCCTCTTTTCCCCAGTATGATAACCTTTCCCTCTCTAGTTTTCTTTTTCATATTATCAAAGTAATATCTAGTTAATTATACCCCCAAACTTTAAGTATACCCATAGTAGAAATAAAGTTCTCAAGAGTCCTTTCCTTTTTACCTTTTTATGCTTCTCTTGAGTTCTGTGTTCTGTGTTTGGAGGTCAAATTTTTTGTTCAGATCTGGTGTTTTCATTACAAATAGGTGAAATTCACCTATATCATTAAATGACCATCTTCTTCCCTGGAGGATAATGCTCATTCTAGCTGGATAGGTTATTCTTGGTTATAATCCAAGTTCCTTTGCCTTTCGGAATATCTGGTTCCAGACCCTTTGATTCTTCAATGTGGAGGCTGACAGATCATGTGTGATTCTAATTATTGATCCTCGGTATTTGAATTGTTTCTTTCTAGCTCCTACCAAAATCTTTTCCTTGGTATGATAGTCCTGGAATTTGGCCATGATATTCCTTGGGGTTTTAATTTTGGGGTCTCTTTCAGGAGGTGATGGCTGAATTCTTTCAATGGTGATTTTGCCTTCTGATTCTATAACCTCAGGGCAGTTTTCTTTCAGGATTTCCTGGAAGATAGTGTTTAGAGTCTTTTTTTTTTCATCATGACTTTCAGGAAGTCTAATAATCCTTAGATAATCTCTCCTAGATCTATTTTCCAAGTTAGTTGTTTTTCATAGGAGATATTTCATATTTTCTTCTATTTTTACATTTTTTTTGTTTTTGTCTGACTGATTCTTGAAGTCTTATTGAGTCATTCACTTGCATTTGTTCAATTCTTATTTTTAAAGTGTTGTTTTCTTCAGTTACCTTTTTTAGCTCCTTTTGTAACTGGCCAATTGAATTTTTTTGTTCATTGCACTCTTTTTCCACTTCACTAATTTTATTTTTCAATAAATTGGTGTCTTTTTCACATCTCTTTTGCAGGGCATTATATCCCTCTTGCAAGATATTGTATCCTTCTTGCACTGATTTCAGTTTATTTTCCCATTTATCCTCCAGCTCTCTTTTTGAGATTCTTTAAACAATCTTCCAGAAAGGCCTTTTGAAAAGGGGACCAGTGATGGTCCTTGATGACTTTTTCTGGAGTTGTTTTGTCTAAAGAAACCTCAGGATCTGGAGTCTTCCCTTCTTTCTCTCGATATAAGCTGTCTATGGTAAGAGCCCCCTTTTGCTTCTTCATTTTTTTTAGACAGTGTGGGGGTCTGTTTAAGGCTATAGAAGCCGGGGCTATGGTAGTTTACCCTGGGGCAATTCCGCTAATTAACTTAAGGTGCTGGGCAGGTGGGGGCTAGGACTTTGCCTAATGGGGCCTAGGACTGTGCCCGAATTATTCCTTAAAAAAGGCAAATCTGCCAGAACTCCTGCCCCCAATCAGGGCAGAGTGTCTTGGTGTTTGGAGTTTGGAGTTTCTGCTATGCCAAGCTGAGTCCCACCCTCACTTCTGGGCTGCACCGAGTAAACTGTTTACCCCTCTGCCTGAGTTAAACAGACCTGATGTGAAGTTCTTCAAAGATATCTGCAAGCAGTGTCCAAATATTTCTGAATTTGTTGACTCGAAGATCAGTTCAGGGGCTTATTTTATTGTTGATTTGAGAGAAGATTGGAGGAGGACACAGAGAGTCATGATTTCACTCTGCCATCTTGGGTCCCTTGCTATAAATGTTCCAAGTCATTTAATCTTTATATGCCTGAGTTTCCTCAATGGTAAGATGGGTGGGGATTATAATAGTACCTACCTCATAAGATGGTGTGAAGGCCAAATGAGCTCACATCTGGAAAGGGTTTAGCTTAATAAATACTTATTTTCCTTTTCTTTCTTCCCAATATCAAGTCAAAATTCTATAGAAATTTGATTTTATGATTTTAGAGCTCAGTAATAGTCTTAAGAGAAATTTTATCTAGAGTGATCATTCTAACAAGACATTTTCATTATATCACGTGAATGACTTGTAATCAGCAGTCATGGAGGGAATGAATACCCATGTGGTACTCAAGTGTATCCTTCTATCCATATTTTGATCATGGATCCCTTCTTATTAAGTCAGTGAAATTTGAAGTAAAATGAGCCTCCTTGTTTTATGCTCTCATTCAAGTAGCTTGCAATCCCTCTTCTGTCTCTTTTTGTAAAGACACTGGAGCTTGACTCATTTCTTGAATACTTGTTTCTAGTGACTTTTTAGGTGCCATAATTATTTTTTTCTTCTTCATTTAATAATTCTTTTTAGTACGCACTTTGATAGTTGCATGGAGATGCCCCCTCTCACTTTCTCTCTTACTCTTTCTCTCTCTTTCCTTTCCTATTCAGTTAAAATCCTTTTTATTATGTTTACTAGAACCTAGATAAATGCATTTTACTAGCTCTTGCACTTAATCTTTGTTCCCAGAGTCATTTTGCCTATATTCCTATATTACAAGTCATACTCTTGCTTTCTTTTGAAAGCAGTGGTGAAAATACTACCTGTCTTCAGTTTCTTAATCAAAATTTCTTAGTTCTTAGCAATACATTCTAGTTTACTTATGATAGTATTATTTGTAACCACATGAATAACCAGAAATGAGAAACTGTCAATTTGACAATTTGACAAAGATTGAGAGGTTCTCCATTATGTCCAGGATATATATCTCAGAAACAAAACTGACCTCTCCACTACTAAAGGTAAGGCTTATCTTTTGAAATTTGCTAAAGAACTTTCTAGCAGAAAATCATCTTTTAGTGTGTTTCTTGGTTATTATGTATTGCTGACTGTACTGAGAGTTTATGTTAATTGTATCAACTGAACATGCCATATTCAAAAACATGAAATATTTGAAATCTACTTGGATTTAGAATCATAGGGTTTAGATCTGAAAGGCAACCTAATTCCCTACCTTCATTTTGAAAATGAGGAAAATTAAGTCCAAAAGAAGGTAAAGACTTGCCCCAATGCAGATTGGTAATTTAAAAAAGCCAAAACTCAAACCTGTACCCTCTAACTATAAATTCAGAGTTTTAAACACTGTACTACATGACTTCCTTCATCAGTTGATTAGAAGGTCTGGATTTAGAATCAAAAGATTAAATCCATTTTCTACTACTTTGTGATACTGGACAAAGCAGTCAAATTCTCCTACTTCAGTTTCCAAATAGTTGTTTACATGTTGTCTCTCCCAATTTACTGCATACTTCTTGAGGGTAGGGGTTTTGATTTTCTTTCCTTTTTTTTTATTAAAAGCTTTTTATTTACAAAACATGAGTGATTTTTCTACATTGACCTTTGCAAAATTTTTTTTTTGTTCCAAGCTTTTCCCCTCCTTCCCCCCACCCCTAGATGACAGGTAATCTAATACATGCCAAATATGTTAAATTATATGACAAATTTTTATTTTCATTATTTGCCTTTTTTCATACCTTTGGTACTCAGCAAATATAGCAAGCCTTTAATAAATGATTGTTGGTGATTCCCCACCCCTAAATTTCTTTCTTTAATCTCATTGAGGTAATCAGTCATTAATCCTTAAAATATAGCTATATGTCCTCCCACACACAAAAAGGTTTATGGATAGAATAGTATAATAATTTTCATAGTTTCTCTGATAACATCAGATTTCCTTCCTGTAAATAATAAGATTACAGAATCATGGGTCAGGTTTTTCTTAGATTCAGATTATTCAAGTTGTTATCAAGTTTAAATCTTTGATCATCATAACCAAAGTTAAGAGGAGTCTCAAATTCATGCCCAATTAGGATTCAGTGAAAATACTGGAGATATTTAGACCAGAAAAGACTTTGGTGGTTACTGGTGTGGTAGATTTATTATTTTCAGATATTTGAAGAGTGATATGGAAGAGGCCTTAAATTTGTTTTGCTTGACTGCCAGAGGGCAGATTTAGAAACAATGAGTGGGAATACAGGGAAGCAGTTTTCATCTCAGTACCATGAAAAATTTCCTAAGAATTAAAGATATTATAAAATGGAATGAGCCTTGGAATGTAATTGAGTTTCAGAAGCAGGATAATGCCCATTTGTGGATGTTCAACATGCAAAGGAGATTCAGTCTCACATGAAAGTTGGACCAGAGACTCTCTCAGGTATTTTCCTAACCTCAGATTTTATGATTGCAGGCCCTGCCTCAGGAGAAGAAGAATTTATTTTCATCATTTTTTTTAAAAAATAGAAATAAAATAAAACAGAAAAATCAGACAAATAACATAGTTAACTTGAAGGAACACTGCTTTTGGAGCCTATTCTGTGTTTAAATTCCAGTCTGCCATTCATTTTATTATTAGTGTGTTCTTGGGAAAATTATTAAAACTCTTTGGGATTTAGTTTCCTTATCTACAAATAAGGCATTTTCCTCAACAATCCCTAACTATCTTTTAGCTACAAGTCCCACAATTCTATGAAATAAACTTTGAATAAAACACACTTGTCATATCTGAATTTCATTGTAGAAAGGATTTGAAGTTGGAGGGAGCTAAATGCTAAATGGCTATACATATGCAATAAGTATTGAAATATTTTCTCTTTCCAGTTACCAGAATTATGGATGTTATTAAATTCCAATTACAGAGAAAGAAGAGGAAATTTCCCCAAATTTTTATGAAAAAGAACTATGAAAAAGAAAAGATAGGCACCAGGAAACAAAATTCATATCATATCAGGACACATGCAAATCTGTAACAATCAGTGCTACTCATTAGTAGAGGGGGCTGCTTTAGGAGAAAATAGGTACTACTTATTACAGATCTTTCAGGTGGTTCCTATTTTGAAGGACCACAAGTCTTGAAATAATATATTCTGTAAAGCAAAAGAGGTGGAGTTACAATTAATAGTAACTTACCCAGTGAAGTTAAGTATAATCCTGAAAGAAAAAAAAATGGATATTTAACAATCTTGAGTTTTTAGACAAAACTTCCCATTATTTAAGGGAAAATTTGACATATAACATCCACAAGTAATATAAAGTAAACACTAAAGACCGATTAAAAGAGACTCAACAAAGTCAAATTATTTACTTTGTATATGTGTGAAAATGTTAACAGTAATATTATTGTCATCATTATTTGGGTAGTTTGAAAAAAAAAGGAGTAGGCTAAGTTGAGGATGATGGGGTGATTCTGAAAAAATAAAACTCTGTATAGAAGGAGATACCAAGGAATAACTATCTCATACAAATGAAGCAAAAAGGAAATATTCAGAAAAATTAATAAGACAAAAATATGGTAGAGGCAGATGATAAGGGAGGGTTTCTTAGAGGGTTAAGTAGGCAAAGGAATAGGAGAGCAAGACAGTGGATAGAAGTAAAGCAGAGGAGTGAGGAAGAATAGGGTAAATAGGGTGAAAAGTATATTGAGAAAAAATAGAAAAAGGAATATACACAAGTAATTGTAGCTTAGAATGTGAATGGAACAAATTTACCCATAAAATGGAAATGGATTGTAGATTAAAATTTTGAATTCAACAATATGCTTGTTTTCAGGAAATATTAATCAAAAGTGAAAATTAGAGAAACTATATTATATGTCAGAAATATTATTCAATACTGTTTTAGACAATTTGAAATATCTAGATATCATAAAATATTCTAAAGAATAGCTGCCAAATGAGGGGCAGCTAGGTGGCGCAGTGGTTAGAGCACCAGCCCTGAAGTCAGGAGGACCTGTGTTCAAATCTGGTCTCAGATACTTCCTAGCTGTGTGACCCTGGGCAAGTCACTTAACCCCAATTGCCTCAGCAAAAAGCAAAAAAAAAAATAAAAAAAAGAATAGCTGCCAAATTGGACAGGAGAACTATATGAACATACATATAAAACACTTTTCATACAAATAACCTCAGACCTAAATAATTGAAGTAATATTTATTTTTCTGGGTAAACAAAACCAGTATGATTTTCACAATAAAAATTTTATCTAACTAATCTATTTATTCAATATCATCTCAATTATATTAACAAAATATTTACCGAGTCAGAAAAAAAAATAGTAACAAAGTTCATTTGGAAGAACAAATAGGAACTTCAAAGAAACCAGGAGATGAAAGATGTAAAGGAAGTAGGTTCAGCAACATCAGACCTTAAACTATATATAAAGTGAGAGCATCATTGAAGGTTAAAAAGGATAATTTCAATTATCTTAAATTAAAATTTCCTTGTATAAATAAAACCTCTATGGCCAAGAATGGAAGAAATGCAGAAAATTGCTAAAAATGCTTTCAAATCCCAGGGAGGTTATAATTGATTTGAAATATTTCTGTGGTATAGGAAATGATAAGTTGATTTAGATAAACATGGAAAGACTTTGACTCATAAAAGAAGATGCTATCTACCTTTTGAGAAACAGATTTTAGAAGGAAATAAGCACAGTATGGTCTTAAATATTTTTGTATGAGTGTACAGGTGTATGAGATATCTACATGTGTATATGTATTTATGTGTTTATTATGTATATATGTATATGCACATACATATATATGTATATATATACATATAAAGAAGGCTGCAATTAAGCATGGATATATATATATGTATATGTATATCCAAAGAAGGCTTAATTGTAACCTTTAGAGTTGGGGGGAAGGGGAAAGTAAAAAGTGTACAGCAGAAAACAAAAGAAGACCAACAAGGAAACAAAGAAAAGCGGAGCAGCTTTGAAAACATTGTGCAGTATTTATTATATAGCTTTTTTTGAAATGAAAATTTATTGTTTTATGCTGAATCCTCTCATAGGTATTTTTTCATTTTGTATTTAAGTTTAAAATAAAAAGATAAATCTATATAAATAAGAGATCATACATGGCTCTCTTCAACAATGAAATGTTTCAAACCAGTTCCAATTGTTCAGTGAAGAAAGCCATATACACCCAGAGAGAGGGATATGAAATGTGGACCACAATATAACATTTTCATGATCTCTATTGATGTTTGCTTGCATTATGTTTCCTTTCTGAATTTTTTTTGTAGATATGATTTTTCTTGCACAACAATGATGTGTGGAAATATGTATACATATATTCGATTTGTCAAGTATTTTAACATAATTAACATGTAGTGGATTTCCTGCCATCTAGGGGAGGGGTGGGGCTTGGGGGGGGGAAATTTGTAACAGAAAGCTTTGTAAGGGTCAATGTTGAAGAATTAACCATACATATGTTTTGCAAATAAAAAGTTTTAATAAAAAAATAAGAGATCATAAGAAGAGATAAGATTATGATTTTTCAAGGAAGTAGTCACTATGATTTATTTTGGGGGTGTGGCTAAAGCTAGATAGCCATTTAAAAGGTCCTTCCTGACTCAAAAAATATGTTATTCTTCTATAAATATAATATAAGGAAGACAGCTTATTATCCATAACTAAGAAGAGAGAATGTTTTAATTCATGAGAATTATCTATTAAAAAAAACTGAAGCATTGGAATCTTGGAAATGCAGTCCTCTGGGATTTGATGAACAGGTGAATGGTTAGTGTGAATTGATTTAATGAATTAAGTAATTAACAGAGATTGGTATCTCCAACTGAAGGTTACATACAACACTATCTCTACACTGAGCACTTCATGCCATTTTAAAAAAAATTTATTTAATAATATATCTTTTTTTCCAACTACATATAAAGATATTTTAAAATAATTTTTAAAATTGTTTTTAGCTTATTAATAACAGAGAGCTGACATTAACAGGATATCTTACATTCATTATTTCATATGATTTTTACCACTTTGTGAGATACCTAGTTTTAAGCACCAATTTACAATAGGGAAACTGAGGTTCAGAGAAGTAAGTGATTCTATAAAGGCAAAAAAGCTTATAAATGGAAGAACCAATAACTTAACCCATATTGACTCTTAAACTAGTAGTGCTTTCCTCCTTATCATGGACTCACCTTACTCTACCACAGTCCTTTTATTACAAACTCAGCTAACCAGATCACATTTCAGAACCCTAATAATTTTGTTAGTGTCAGACATATAAATCAATTCAACTTGTTAGAAAGTGGATCTTCTAGATCTCCTGTTCATCCAATCTGAACCTTACTTCAGCTTAGACATTTTTTTTAGTATATGATGCGTCAATTCAAAACAAACACAAAAGTATATGATTCTAAAACAAATTCTTGGAAAATTAAAACTAAGATAACATTGGCCCCAGCTAGCCTAATGTATGAATATTTCACTCTCTTGTTTTAAAGGATTTGTTAACATTTTCTCTTGTTGGGACAGTAATCTGAATGAATATAGGACTAAAAATGGACAATTCTGGAACTTGTACCTATGTGTATTTCTAAATGTTTTAAGTGTAGTCATGGTAATCAGTAACACAAATCAGCACCCTGAAAGCTTTCAAGCACTGTAATCACTGAGATAATAAAATTCTGAAGACAATCATTTGGGAAAGTAGGAAAGAAATGACAAAAGACAATTTGTCAAATTATTAAGAACAGCAAGATTATCCTATATTAAAAGCATCAATTAGGTTGATATGTGGTACTTGCCTTGTTTTTAGCATTCATTTTAAAAGAAAAAATATATTAGAATGTGTTCTCTATAGGACTTTAGCTGGGAAAATGAAAAAGTAAAGATAAAAAAGATAGAATAAAAAAGTAAACCAAATTTTCTTATCCACCATATAAAGATGGAGGTGTAGCAGATTCAATACAGGAAAAGTCCTTCCTCTACTTTCCTCCAGGAATTAATCTATCATTATTATTATTATTATTTAAAGGTAGAACACAATTGATGTAATTATTAGTTTTTCATTTTCAAAGAGGATGAATGACATCACGTAGTGATAGCTTCACATGAATTGGATTTTTGTGAGACAGTATTTTACATGTATATATATATATATATATATATATATATATATATATATATATATATATAAAGCCATCTGCCTCATTCTCTCTTCCAAAGTCATGGAAGTCCAAGAACAGGACAAAAGTCAAAATGGCTGGTAATAACCTGGATGCAGTGATTAACTTTGATTCCTTTGATGTCTGTCAAGCTCTAAACACTCCACAGCATCTATTGCAATTGCCTTAATGACCATTGGAATGAATTGTTCCCGATTTTCCATTTTTCCCAGGTAAAGTATTAGGGTAGACATCCCCCTAACTCATCAATGAGTTTGAATGTGTGGTTACCCTTAACCTGATTTAACCCATCTGACAAGATGGTCTTACCAAGGTGTGGTTACTGCACATGTTACAATTTCTTGGAACAATAGGTGAGAGTTGTGTTACAAGTGAATACCAAAGATAGATGAAGAGGCCCTTGAAAGGGGCTCAGTAGGCCCTCATATCAGAAGCACTAATCCTCCTAAACATACCATACATTCCTCCAATCCAGTATGGTTCTTAGGGATAGAATTATTAGATCTGAGATATTTCTCCTTTAGTTCCTTTATTGGGTAGCACAAACTTATATACTACCATTTTTTCTGTATACAGGGTAGTCCCCAAAACTTACTACAATTTTAAGCTATTCAAGCTTTTTGTATAATGTATAATGGTAGCTTTTAGAGGCTAGCAACATTTTCCTTCACTTTTTTTATTTCCAGTCATTTGATTATCATTTAAAATATCTTCTATGAATGTATTATTATGCAATATTCAAAATCCTACTTGTTAAGAAAAGAAGTGATAGTACATGACTAATACCATAATATCATTAAACATTATTATTTTGTGGCTTATCAATATAGTGCTTTATGGTTAACAAACCATACCCTGAGCCCAATAATTACTATGTGAAAAAGACACTGCAAAAAAAAAATCACCTCTCCATTCTTACACAATACAAGACAATACAAATAGTAAGTGGAAGAGTGCCTTATTGCAGTGGTTCTGAGTTTAAATCCTGGCAATTCTACCAGGAGAGATGATACTGTTCAATTAGAATGAGGAGGCCTGAGATGGAGTCCCATATTGAGTTGGAGTTTGAGTTGAGAGAGAATTGTAGTCTCTTCTATTACCTAGGATATTTTGAGTTCACTTCCCCTCTTAAGTCTCAGTTAGTATAGACAGAGAACTTTTCCTATACTGCTAGAATTTATATAGCTCTTTAAAGTTTACAAATTGATTATTTCTATTTTTTTCTGTATACAGTTTGTTTATATGTTATTTGTGTGTTGCCTTCCTCTTCAGAGTATGAGCTTTTTGAGAGCCAGATTTGTCTTTTGCTTTACTTTGAATCTCCCATGCTTAGCATGGTATCTGACCAGTTCTTAATAAATTCACCAATTGATAGAATGACTTAGAACAACCCTCAGACATAGGTGGTATTATTATCCACATTTGAACATTGAGAAAATTAAGTCAGGCAGAGGTAAAATAATTTGACCAGAGCCAGATAGCTAATAAATAACTTAGGTACAATAAAATTCACATTTTCTTGGCTCCTAATCCAAAGCTTGGAAAGGCATAATGATATGACAAAAGTATAATTCTTCTGATGTTTAGTCCAAGCATATGTCTTTTGGAGATGGAGTTAAGAAATGGAAAATGTCATTACTTTGGTTAATACACTGGAGAATTTATTCCATTATGTTTCTGATTGATATAAACCTAAAGATCAAATGTAAGTTCCCTTAGTATTTGTTCTTGGATGTTCGATGCATTTCTTTTTAAAAAAGAGAAGTATTTCAAACTATTGCTTGAATTATGGGGCAGAAGTAATGAACCAGTTCTTTGATGAATACAATGCAGATGCTAGAAGGTTTCTTTAGTTTTTCTTATTCACAGTGATTTTATATTAAGGGAACAAAAATTTCCATGCTTCCAGGGCACTGGAAATAGCACCTTCAATGTGAAAACAGATTTCTTGAATGGAATTATACAGAGTCAGTATCACTTATAGAGAGACTTAGAAGAAATGGAGTAGATTTTAGAAACTTGGCAAAGGTGACTAAAGATAGGAGTAGTCAGTATTGGAAGAGCTGTACAATGATATACATTAACATATTGTTGATAGTGCATTTAATTGCTCTATTATGGAAAGCAATTTGGAATTATTCAAAAAGCATCTATACATTTTCAGCCCATAGATTACCACTTCAGGAAATATAAAACAAGAAAGTCAATGAAAAAATCTTGATATACACACAGAAATAATTATTTTAACACTTTTGTGATAGCAAAGAACTGGAAACAAACAAAAACTATGTCCATTAATTGGGAAATGGCTTAAAATGTGCTACATGAATATCATGGTTTAGAACTATTCTCTTAGAAAAGAAAAAAATTAATACATAGGAATATGAGAAGATGATATTAAAAATAGTAAGCATTTAATACCACTTTGTGGTTTGCAAAGCACTTTTCAAGTATTTTTCTCATTTTATCTTCTGATAATTGATGGAAAGAAAAGCATTCAGAATTAGGGAAACAATATGCCTGATGATTTCAACAATATAAATCGAAAGAAGAGCAAAATCAAAGGTCAAATGCAGCAAGATTATAATGAATAAGTTTCACCTCAAGGAAGAAATATTAAAATAAGAGCAGCAACAATGACAACAACAATGGCTGGCATTTATATAGGACTTTACATATATTGCCTCATTTGATCCTTACAAGCTTGTGAAGTAGGTACTACAATTATTCCCACTTTATGAATAAGAAAAAAAGCTGAAAAAAGTGAAATGATTTGCTGAGAGTCCCATAGCTGGTAAGTAACTAAGGCATGATTTGAACTCAGGTCTTCCTAATTCTGGGTCCAACACTCTATCCACTGTTCACTTTAACAGCATGAGAAGATACCTTCTTACATCCTCTCATTTCCCACTCGTCACCTCCTGCTGCTTTGTAGGGAGACCAAGGGCATGGAACATTGCAAATAAAATTAATTAGACTTTGTGGATGTATTCATTTTCCTTTTTATTTAAGAAGATCTCTAGGAGGGGCTAAGAGGAAATACAGGTCATCTAAAAAGAAATATCAATTAAAATTATTCTTTTAAAATGGAATGGAGGGGAAGCTAGATGGCACAGTGGATAGAGCACCAGCCCTTGAAGTCAGGAGGACCTGAGTTCAAATCTGGTCTCAGACACTTAACATTCCCTAGCTGTGTGGCCCTGGGCAAGTCACTTAACCTCATTTGCCTCAGCAAAAAAAAAAAAATGGAATGGACATGGAGCTCAGTTGACAATTTCATATAAGTATTTACATTATTTGTATATTCATATATTTCATTGATTGTCATGCAAAAGTGGTCATTATGCTGATATATAATAATTAATTCAGTAATTCCCTAAGTACATGGGGTGTTTGCAGTTTGTTGCTGTTGTTCTTAGAAATAGAGTTTTGGTTAATTTTTATTTTCTACATATTGGTCTTTTTCTGTTGATGACATCTTCATTCACTCAGTTTATAGAATAGCAGATTGTATTTTTAATGTTGTTATGTAATTATTTTTGAGCCAACAATTATGAGATGATTTTTCTCCCAAGTTATATTACAAACTCTTTGAAGTTTGATATAGAGAGTTCCATTTACTCTATATTCTCCCTGCTATGCTCAGCATCATTGCCTTAATTTGCTCTGCAAAGGTAAACTTAGACTTCCATCATCTTTTTCTTCAGAATGAGAAATAAACACATGTCACATAACTCCATTTAGAGAGTCTAGATAAGGGAAAAAGTCATTAAAGTATTGTTATGGTGTTCTGTGGAACAGGCAGTGCTTTCCTGGGAGGAAGAAGAAAAAAAGAGGGAAGTGGACATCTGAGCTCTACATAGACCTGACTAGGAAGAACATCTCAGAAAGGAAAAGGTCAATGCAAAGACTGAGACTAGCTGTGGATTGTCTTGTTTAGCTTCCTTTCTATTGTCTGCAAAAGGCATTCAGACAAAGCAAACTGAGGTCTGGTAAAGATCTTAATTTAGAAAGGCCAAGGTCACCCACTGTATTCTGGGCCATTATCAGTCATCTTGACTCTTGTCTGAACTTAGGCACTCTGGAGAAAAGACTGGAGCTGATGACTTTTCACAGCTGTACTTCACTTAAATCCGCCCTAATAGTCTCCATTTTAGAAATTCGAATTGCCCTAGAATTCAATTCCTTAACAAATAAACTACCAAATAAGCACCTAATTCAGGTACACAACTTCTCAAACATGCTAGGGTATTTTACACATATCTTCCACTGACTAAACCCCCTAGCAAACTTACAAATAGGTCAACACATTGCTTCCATACTCATCGACTTAAACTGATATGAAAAAATAGGACCTAAAGGTCAAGCCAACTTTCATAGTTCCATATCATCTACAACGACTTTTACCCAAAAAGGACTAATCAAAATATACTTCCTATACTTCATAATCTCAATACTACTAATTCCACTAATTCTATAACTACAACCCTGAAACAACTTTTAAAACAACGAAAATAGTAATAAATAAAATTCAACCAATCTATGCCTATCCTGAGACATAAGTCTCATAATATCATTATTCATCTTTAAGAATAAAGGGCAAACAACATATCTTTTTAATCAGAGAATATAAAAGTCAAATGAGAAAACATTTATTAAGTATTTAGCCACATGACTAAATGTCAAATTTATATTAACAAAGTAAAATCAATTCCTGTCCTCAAAGAGCTTATATTCTACCATGATAATAAATACAAAGAGCTAAATATGTGCAAGGTGTTTAAAAAGTAATGCAAAATAATTTCAAGAGGGAGAGAAGAGAAACAATTTAGGTTGGTGAAGTATAAGGCAGTGATACTTGAGTTGTATCTTGAAAGAAACTAGGTCTTCTTAGAGAAAAACAAATGAAATACATTTTAAAATAACTTTATTTAAATTATTTGGTTTGAATTAGTAGGCACTTAAAAGAAAATTGTATATTTACAAAATTGTTGTGTGAAACAGTAATATTAGGTTGAATTAAATGCTTCATGATAGTGGGAAATGTGAATTAATGCACATACAAGAAAGATAAATCTTTTAAAATTAAAAAGTTCAATTAAGTAATATACATTTTAAGTGCTTACTATTTGGTTTTGGAAGCACTAAAGCAAAAGATTAAAAGTCCCTGTCTTAAAGGAATTTCTATTTTAATAAAACAGAAAATATGCACTTTTAGCTTTGAAAGTATGACTCTAAGCCTTAAAGGCTTTCATGCCTATTAATTTCTCAGTCATATGAACTTAATAATGCTTACTAAATTGAAGTAAAGGATACAAAAAAGAAGCAATTAGCATAATTAAATTCAAAGAAGTGAGTTTAAATAGATTTTGAAAGTGAGTAAAGGAGATGAATTGGCAGAAAGAAAGGAGTACAGTTCAATGTTAAAAGAATGTTGTATACAAGGCATAAAAGTAATAAGCTAGTAAAAGCAATAACAAACAGAAAAGAATGACTGAAAAAGACAGTTTGATCTGGGCATCAACAAGAAATAAATTTTATCACCATAACTGAAAAGAAATAATATACCTAGATGGCAGTAGTAATAGATGGAAACATTTATGTGACTTCCAATAATGACCAGCCGTAATGGAAATAATATGGATTCAATCAGTCATAAAATATTATTGTTTAAATTTGTGAAACTTCTCTTGGTTCCATCCCCTTCTCTCTATTCACATGACCCCTACATCATTTTGAGTTCTCATTACTTTTATCCTGAACTACTTCAAAAGCCTCCAAATTAAATTTTGTGACTCCAGTCTCTCACCTTGTCCAAGCTATTCTTTAAATAGTTGTGAGTATGATTCTACTAAATCACATGTTTGAGCATGATAAAATCAAATGGCTCTGTGTTCTCTCTAGAACAGGATTCCTTACCCTAGATTCCATAAATACCCCTCACCCCCTATCTTAGGGGGTCTTTGTTTTTAGTTGATCCATGAACTTGGATAGGGAAAAATTATCCCTTCATTTTCAATAACCTTTAATTGAAATTTAGCAGAGTTTGTGACAAAAATAAGATTAAGAATCCCTATTCTATAAGTCAGTACACATTCTTCTTTTTGGCACCAAAAGCCCTTCACAATCTAACTATAACTTAACTTTTCAGACTGATTATATATTATTATTTTTCATTCACACTAGAGTCTAGTCAAATTCACTTTCTTGCTGTTCTTTACAGGACATTTTATTTCCTATCTCCATGCTTTGGCTCTGCTTGCCCCTCTCCATTAACTCCCTCTCCATTTTTTTTTCTGAGAAAGCTTAGTTTTCTGACAAGCTTTGCTTAATTCTCATCTTCACATGAAGCCTTTTTAGAGCCTCCAGTTGTGCTTCTTTCCTCTCTTCTTGCCTTTATTTTGTCTCTGTTTTCTGTGAACATATCCCCAAAGACAGTGCAGTTTAGCATCTT
>JAJPUD010011223.1:18195-35695 GCA_023553655.1 Myrmecobius fasciatus | reverse complement strand
CAACAAAAAAGGTGAACAATACTATGTTGTGATCCACATTCAGTCGCCATAGTCTTCTTTCTGGATGCAGATGGTTTTCTCCATCACAACTCTATTGAAATTGGCCTGAATCACCTCATTGTTAAAAAGATCCACGTCCATCACAGTTGATCATCACATAACTTGTTGCTGTGCACAATGTTCTTTTGGTTCCACTAACTTTGCTTAGTATCAGTTCATGTATATCTTTGCAGATCTTTCTGAAATCATCCTGCTGATCATTTCTTATAAAACAATAATATTCTATTACATTCATATACCATAATTTATTCAGCCATTCTCCAACTGATGGACATGCCCTGAGTTTCTACTTCCTTGCCATTACAAAAAGGGCTGCTACAAACATTTTGGTCCATATGGGTCCTTTCCTCATTTTTATGATCTCTTTACAGTGCAGACCCAGTAGAGACAGTGCTGTATTAAAGAGTATGTACTTTGATAGTCCTTTGGGGATAGTTTTAAATTACTCTCCAGAATGGTTGAATCAGTTCACAACTTCACCACAAATGTATTGCGTCTCCATTTTACCATATCCCTTCCTACATTTATCATTATCTTTTCTTGTCATCTTACCCAATTTGAGAGGTAGGCAGTTGTCTTAATTCACATTTCTCTAATCAATAGTGATGTAGAGCATTTTCCCTTATGACTAGAAATGGCTTTAATTTCTTCATCTGAAAATTATCTGTTCCTATTCTTTGACCATTTATCAACTGATAAATTTCATAATGTTCTTTAGTTCTTCTTTGCCATAAATTCCTTCCTTCTCCACAGATCTGAGAGTTAGACTATCCTTTGTTTTCCTAATTTACTTATAATATCACCCTTTACATCTAAATCATGAACGCTGTTTAACCTTATCGTGGTATAGGATGTTAGGAGTTGTTCATTGCCTAACTTCTGCTACACTATTTTCTAATTTTTGCATGACTAATTTTTCAACGTTGACCCTTGCAAAACCTTGTGTTCCAAATTTTCCCCTTCTTCCTTTCACCCCCTCCCTTAGATGGCAAGTAATCTAATACATGTTAAATATATGTTAAATTCAATATATGCATATGTTTTTACAGTTACCTTGCTGCACAAGAAAAATTGGATCAAGAAGGAAAAATATAACCTGGCTTCTAATTTTTCTTAATGTATATGGATCCAGGTAAAAATGGAAAAGAACCATACTCTTAATGAGTTTAGGTTCTAATTAAATATTACCTTGATAGCTGGAGACATGACCTGAGAGTCTAGTTGAAATTTTCTTCATATATCTTCACTTCTCTCCACACAGAAATAACTTTTAAAAATCTATTGATGATCATGTGGTGACAGATATGATAAAAGGGGATGTTTTGTTCATAGAAGACATCTTATTGGGTCCAGGAATTCACTTCCTTCCCTCTCAGGATTAATACCTTACTGGTTCTATCTCTCAGCAAAGTACTACTATTAAGGTGGGAAGGGAGATTGATAAGGAAGAAGAATTCTGAACAACACAATATAGTCTGGTGGTAGTTGCCTTTTGTCTGACCTGGCCTACCTGTCAAAAGCAGGACACCTTCACTGATGAATCATTGTTGTCATTATGTTCTTTTGTTCAGTGTGCCTCACAGTATTTAAATCAGAGAGTTGTTTACTAAAGCAGCTGAATTCATTATGAAATGGCATTACTAATTATGGCAATTTAGGAAATATGCCTTATTTATTTATTTTTAGCTCAGTGGTAATTGAGGATAAGCTGGTATGGAAAATGTGACACAAGGAAACAAAACAAACCACTTAGTGGGAAAGGAAAAAAAGATCCCATAACTCTCCACACATTTGGGGGTGTAGTGGGCTGGGAGGAGCACCTTATCATTAGCTAATGGGAAAGGGAAAAGAATATAGAAATCATCAAAAGCAGATAACAAATGCATAAGCTTTTTTAAGAGTAGAGGGTTATCTTAGGCACGTTTGAAGTCAACAAACATATATTAAATACCAATTAAAAAGAAAATTATATGATCTCAGTTCTTGACTCAGTTCTGGGCATTTCATTTGAAGAAGAACAATCCCAAACTGGAGCATTTATGTAAAGTAAAGAAGACTAGCACAGTGAGCAGAGATAGGACCATGAATGAAATATGAGGCTCCATTAGTTGAAGAAACTTGGATGTTTAACTTAATAAAAGAAATATTCAGGACGAATAAGATCACTGCCTCCAAATATCTGAAAAGATGTCATATAGAAATAGTATTAAGCCCCAAGATACAGAGCTACTAGTTAAAGTTGTAGAGAGGAATGATGTAAATTTACATTTTCTAATAATTAAAGTAATTTAAAAGTGGAATGATCAGCCATCAGAATTGTGCAGAACATTTTAATGGCTAAAGAGAACTGATTGTTAAATTTGCAAAGTGAAATACCTCAGAAATCAATAAATGCTACAAATCAGGGCTTGATTTATTATTCTGTTGATTTTTCTAGTGTCAAGAAAATGTTAAGAATACTGATTAAACTTAAATTGTATCTTTTATAATCCTCCTCCCGGAAAGCTAGTTGTTAAGCATTTGTCCTCATACCATGGCCTACTCTATCTACTACATTCAAAAGAAAGAGATTGTAATTAAGCCTAGGGTACAATGTAAACCAGCAGTTTTACATACCCAATAAATAAGGACCCAAAAACCAGCAACCTAAAACAAATCCTAAGTTCTATCCCAAACATTGATCTGATTAGCAGAATAAAATAACTTAAATACATTTTGTCTAACTATAAAACTGGAAAGATTATTCAGTCTGTCTCATGTTAGATACATTAAAACATTTTGAAAAAGTGCTGTAATGGTAGTTAGTGATGGAAAAAATATCACCTGAACATTGTTCTCAATAAAAATGAGTATTCAAATGACCAACTAACTGCATAGTAACTGAAATAAATCAAGCTGTTTGGTCTGGGAAAGGTCAGGTGGTTTTTCCAAAAGAGCTAGGTCTCTTGGATTCCTGCCTTGGCTCCAGATTGTTCCCCAGGCCATTACACATGTTCTATGTCTAGCAGGAAAAAGTTCAAAAGTGAAAAATTCAATAATATCGGTTACTTTGTCCAATGAAGACACTGCTGAAAGTTTTTTTTATTCAATTAGTCTTTAAATTACGTCAGAAAAAATAGGTTTGTGGGTAGAGACAAGGTCTTTACTTGTCTTTCCAAATGAAGGTTTCAATTAAGCACAAGAAACTTGAACTTCTTAGTAATGGTAAATACCTCCTCACATTGCAAGAGCAAAAGGATAAAATCAATGATTTAACTCTGTCTTATGATGTAAAATGTCAAATCTCTATAAAAACTCTCTCTTATTCAATTCAATCACTCAGTTGGAGATAACTGGCTTAAAAGGGTAAGAGGAATATAGCAGTAAAGTCAATTACCATAATTGATTATATAGCATGTCTGTTATATTTATAATTGATTGTGTAGCATGTCTGTTATATTATAATAATGTTTTGTAATCAATGTAATTAGAAGCATATAACAAAGTCAACTCTAGCTATGGGGAACCAATGTACAGTATGAGACATGAAACCAAGAACAGCTGTATTCATTGCCATTTCATGATTTTCAGAATGCACACTGAAAATTGTATTAGCCAAGATAAGAGAAAGGGGAATGTCTGTTTTTTAAAGTAGCAGTAGCTTAATTAGATTTAGGTTTGGCAAGAAGAGGGGGATGTCGTAGCCTATATGCGATGTAGAAAAGCTAACAATTGCCTTTAGTAAGGTTGTCCATGTACCAAATAAACAATTCTGAAACTTTATTTTTAGTCTTCTTACTTTTGACATTGTCCTCTAAAAAGACCACTTTGAATGAATCAAGTATTGTCTACTTTCACTGGGAAAGATTAGATTGGGTTTTTAACCACCCTGATAGACTGTTAGTCAAAACAAAGTGGTTTGAATAAGCTGACAGGCTCACTATAGTAGGAACACTTATAGTCACACCTGGACATGCTAATTGTTTCAAATGAATGAGTATTTGAAAAATCAAGCAGAAATACAATTTTAGTAAAATAGACATGTTTGGCTATAGTCACATTCCAATGCAATTCACCAATAATAAAATTTTTCTAAAGAGATAGCAAAATGTTAACACAATGTGAGATAACTTGTGAGTTGAGATATAAAATAATTTAAAGTGTCTGTTTTTTGAAAATATTCATGACAATTATATAATTGATCCCTAGCTAAATTTAGATGAACAGAGAAATGTACATCTTTTCTGTTGGCCACTCTCACTACAGATTTGATGACAAGAAATCAAAATCCAGATCCACTGATTATTGGGTATTATACAGACAAAAATAGAAAATTTATATTTTTAAATGAATTTATACTGTATCTTTTGTGTGAGTATATATAGTCAACTTTACTTTTGTAGATTGTGTAGATAAATAGATGCCTCTTTTAGATAAATTTTGTAGATAGATGCCTTTTTTGTTTACTTAAGAGACAATAAAATCCACTATACTCATATTTGGAAAAAAAAACATGAGAATTCTCATCCGTTATTTCCCTTCTCTGTTCTTTTGAAGGCATTAAAAATCATTAATGCCTTATCAATACACATTCATTGATCCTCCCTATATTTCAGATGTTGTGACCTTCAAACATGTCAACATATATCTTGACTGAACTGATCATACTTTTCAAAAGATTGAACTCACTATTGTCATCAGGATGGCATGCCATTTATGAATAACATCAATATTGTTACTATGATTTTCAACAGTTATATGGAATATATCTTAAAAATTTTGCTTCTAATCTATGATTTCATTGGCTTAGGGGCATATTTCTTCTAATGTAGATGAACAACTGCCTGTGATTTATAATCTGAGAGAACTGCTAGGGCACTAAGAAACTGAATAACTTTACTGGAGTTTTATTGCTAGAGTGTAGATAAGACAAATCCTGAACCCAGGATTCCTGTCTAATTTTGTCTCTCCATTCAGTATTCCATATTACCTACTTATATAACAATATGTGTAATATTATGTGCAAGATTTCAAACACTGTAAGTTGTAAAGGGGTTTTCTGTGGAAATATTAATTGAACTACAGGATATCTAACATTCTTTCCAAGTATAGTAAATTAATAGTAGTAATAATATCAACCATGGATGGGATTATGTAGCATTCGAATTTTGGATTGCATTGCATAGTATTTTAGACTGACAAAGGGGATGCTTTCAACTTAATAAGGGGGATTTTATAAATGAGAATTAGAATTTATGTTTACCTTAGAAATACTTGAAACTCTGGCCTCTAATCTTGCATGTGCCATTCTTTAGCTAATTAAGTTTGAACAAGTCACATAGCCTATTCACACTACCATATGCCCATCTGTAAAATATATATACTTTTTACTGACCTTTGCCTCTTAAAAGCTATAACTTCCATTAATTTTTATTTATTTTTCCTATATCCCTCTACTTATCCCTCTCTCCTTCAAATTATCTTTAATTGCTTTCTGTTTTGTACATTGAATTTGCCAACACAAAATCCATAAAATCTAAAAATAGATTTCCTTAGAACTAGGACTGGTATTTACATTTTCAGAATTCAGAATAATTATAGTTGTTAGTCATGACAAAATTCTGAAAGATTGAATTTCATTTTCTAGAGAATATATCAAGTTGATGTCTAAGGCAGAAGATATTGATTTTATATTCATACATGGATGTTAAGTTTATGTTATCTACCATCTCTTATTATTACTATTTATTCAGAAAGAAATTTCTAATGTGAATCATTATGCTTTGGTAACATCTACATATCTATTTTTTAAAAAAAAACTTGATAAAACTTAATTGAATTTAGTTTCCTACATAATATATTAAAAGTATATGCTGTGCAGATACTAAATTATGGTCACCTTTCACACAAAAAATATTCCTGGGCAGGCCAATTCACTTTTACTTCACTTCAGAATGAATATATTAACAATTATTTTAATTATTCAATGGTTAAGTAACAAAGAGTCAAGAAATATCAAGTTTCTTCTTATAGAAAAATGAATCATCACTAATGTATAAAGAAATGTATAAAGGTAATGATATAGGGTAGAGGCATTAATTAAACACATATCCTGTGGAGTCCATGGAACCCACAACACTTGTAACTATGGCCCAAAACAGACCAAAATGAAACTGAAAAAAAATTTAACAAAATAAAAATACTTTCAAATATAGATATTACATTTTGATATGAAGTCAATATGTACTCCAAGAGAATCTTTATGTATGCATCAGTGGCTCTCATTCCTATTTGGCTTTAACTTTAGTGTGGTGGATGGAATAAAAATGACTCAGGTTTGAATCTTGTCTTAGAAATTTATTAGCTGTACAAAATTCCCATTATCCTTGATTGTCTTGGAATTTATCTATACTTTCCCATGAAGCACAACATTTTCATCTACAATGTCCATACTTACGCATAAATGTCATTTTTAAGAAGTTAAATTTAGTTAAAATGCTATTTTGAAATAAAAGCTTTACAATGAGTAGATAAATAATTAACATTTGGTTGTTTACCTGAATTCAAATATTTTTGAACTACTTTTTATGCTGTGGACAATGAGAGTTTTTGTTTATAGGTGTACACACACACATACACACACACACCACACATACTATTCTAGATTTTCATTTACTAATTTACGACTTTTATTTGCTAGTATACTATTAAATCAGACATTTTTATTATGTGATAGAATTCATATCTTCATAAAAATGAATTGTAATAGAATTTTCAATCAATATCACTATTACCTTTGATTATTCATATTATTGTAGCTCATTTTATGAAGCCCCAAACCTGCATTCAGAGCACACTTTTCTTAAGACAATATCAACTTATCACTAGGTTGGTGACAGAAAACTATTGGGAAACCTTAAGTGTCCATTGATGGAATGAGATAAAACAAATCTGTCACCATGTTGTTTTAACAGAGTTCTTGGCTCAGTATGTAGGAAAATCTGCTAATCAACACATGGATCTCAATGAGTTGAAACAGCTCAATTATGGTGGTTTCTAGTATTTTTTTGCTTACTAGTTTATATAAATATTGCTTATTTTTATCAACAAAGACATGTACAGGCATCCATCTGTGGGTGATGGGATGTGATGAAAGTCATTTTCTAAATCAAATTATAAAGACATGTTTCATAGCACCATTGAATCTAAAAGTTGGAATGGAACTCAGAGTTCATCTAATCCAATTTTCCTCTCAGCATGAGAGACCACTCTACCACAGCCTTCATGTATTGTGCTCCAGATTCTACCTAAATGTACCTTTTCCCAAATGGAACTCACCACTTGATGAAGCCATTTATTTTATTGACGGGCATCTTAATTTCTCAGAAAAATCTTTACTTTGCTAGGTCTAAATCCAACACCTTGTAACAATTTGTACTATTGTAGTCACCATATTTCAATATGTATCTGACAAAACAGGGAGCCACTGTGATGTGTCATTTTTCAGTTTTCTTTTTTCATGGATTGTCACATATAATGAATATATCACACAGTGATATAGTCACATAATCTAATGCTGATAAACCTCTCTGTCCTTAGGTAAGTACCTAGATTTACTGCTAAAATCATAATTGAATCCTTTTCTATATAAAATACATTCCAGTACTTTCACTCAGCTCACTTAGCCTTTGTGAACTCAAGTTCACCTCCCCATCACAAAATTATATAATTGAAGTTTTATGGAGAATCCTTTCATTGTGTAATTGATTTCTTGAACCTTAATGCAGGATTTTACATTGATTAATTTTAAAATAAATCTAGTTCAGTCAGACTCTTTTATCCCAGCATATCTCATAATACTTTTGATAGCTGGTTTTCAGCATGTAACATATTTATCCTTCTTTCCATCTTTGTACCTTCTGAAAATTTAATCAACATGTTATCTTCAAGTCCTTGATAAAAGAGTGAACTGAATAAGGCCAAAGTCAGAGATCTCTGATACATCACAAAATATCCCTAAAACAAACAGCTCTCCTTATGTAGGAACAAAACCTTGGATATTCATATAACAGAAATATATACTTACTATTAAATTAATAATGAAAAGGACAATGAACATCTTATTCTGTCAGAGTTTTTTTTTACTCTTTCTTATTTCCCTAATAAACACTAATCTTGCTTAAATGTAGAGCTTTTTAAAGTTAAACCAAGCAACTTGACTGAAATAATTGATTGAATTATTCTCTTGTTATTTGGCTGTTTCAGATATAGCTTAAGTCTAACGATATTAATTTTTAAGTCAGAAGAGGACAGAGAGACAAATGGATGAATATGAGTTAAACACAGCTGTGAAACAAATAAACTAATGATAGTAAATATATCCTGATATGGAGACTGATGGATTTTAAATCTTTTTGTTATGTAGCAAAGATGGAGGAATGTGCAACCATCTTTGTGTCATAGCAAGTCATCTCTGCCATGATGGTTCCCTTCTCTCATAGGGTTCTATTTGGGGAAGAAGGCCAGGCAATTCTGATCACAATTCTCTGCCTTACTCTGCTTCTGATTTTCTAGACTTCAGTACCATACCCTGATACAGATGTATTCTCACCCACTCACCATTTCCAGCTCTAATTGGTGTGTTGTCTACCCCCATTAGATCATAAGCATCTTAAAAGTAGAGGCTGTCCAAAATATATGAATAGACAGTTTTCAGATAAAAAAATTAAAGCTATCTATAGTCATATGAAAAAATCCTTTAAATGAAAGAAGCTTTTTATACTCTTGGTTGTAACCCCAAGTGGGGTCATGTCACTGAATGTGGGAGTCATAAAAATTGGCAATAAGTAAAAGATATCAAATATTCCATCAACATTTTATTCTTTATGTAAAAGCAAATTAGTAATCCATCATATTAGTATGTAAATTTGCTTTCATCTTTAATTAGTGATGAAATTATATGTGTACTAAAAACTTTTTAAAAATAAATTTCCTTATGATTTATTATCAGCAAATGATTGATTTATACCCTATTTTATATACCTATATAGCCAGAGTCCCATAAAAATTCCTCAAACATAAAGGGATCATGAATGGAAAAAAATTTGAGAAGCACTGATCTAAGTATTATTGATTGGAGAAAGCAAATTAAAATAACTCTGAAGTACCACCTCATATCTATCAGATTGACTTATATTACAGAAAAAGAAAGTGATAAATGTTGGAGAAGTTATAGGAAAATTGGAACATTAATGCATTGTGATGGAGTTGTGAACTAATCCAACCATTCTTGAGAGCAATTTGGAACCATGTCCAAAGTGCAATGAAACTACTAGGTCTGTCCAGCAGGACGATTTCTGAGAGGCCTGGAGAGACTTGCATGAACTGATGCTCAGTGAAGTGAGCAGAACCAGGAGATCATTATTCACGGCAACAACAATACTATATGAGGATCAGTTCTAATGGACATGACTCTCTTCAACAATGAAATGCTTCAAACCAGTTCCAATTGTTCTGTGAAGAGAGCCATATATACCCAGAGAGAGGGATGTGAAATGTGGACCACAACATAACATTTTCATGTTCTCTATTGAGGTTTGCTTGCATTGTATTTCCTTTATTGGATTATTCTTCCTTCTAGATACAATTTCTCCTGCACAAAAAATGATGCAATAAGTATACATATATTCGATTTCTTAAGTATTCTAACATAATTATCATGTAGTGGATATCCTGCCATCTAGGGGAGGGGTGGGGAGTAGGGGGGGGGAAATTTGTAACAGAAAGCTTTGTAAGGGTTAATGTTTAGGAATTACCCATACATATGTTTTGCAAATAAAAAGTATTAATAAATAAAAAAAAAGAAACTACTAGGTATGGATCCCAGAAAACTCATAAAAAAAGAAAAGAACCCACATGTACAAAAATATTTATAACAGTTTTTTATGTGGTAGCAAAGAATTGTAAATTGAGGGGATGCCCATCAATTGGGGTATGGCTGAACAAGTTGTGATATAATGGAGTATGGAATATTTGTATAGCATGTAATGGAATATGTTCTATATGAAACGATGAGCACATGAATTTCAGAAAAATCTGGAAAGATTTACATGAACTGATACTGAGGGAAGTGAGCAGAACCAGGAGAACATTGTACATAGTAACAACAACATTGTGTGTGATGATCAACTATGATAGACTTAGCTCTTCTCAGAAATATCATTGGACCAAAGACTCATGAAGTAAAATGCTACCCACTTCCAGAGAAAGAACCATGGAATCTGAATGTAGATCTAAGCATACTATTTTCATTTTTTGCTTGTTCTTTCTCATGGCCTTTTTGTTTTTGCTCTGATTTTTCTTTCATAATATGACTAATGTGGAAATAGTGTAATGTGGCTATACATACATAACCTATACAGATTGCTTGTTGTCTTAGGAAGGAAGAGGGAAAGGAGGAAGGAAGAAAAATTTGGAACTGAAAAGCTTACAAAAATAAATATTGAAAATCCTCTTTACATTAAATGGAAAATTACTATTAAGTGGGAAAGAGGGGAGAGTAGAAACTATTTTGTTTATTTTGTTTGGCTTGTATTTGTGTCTCTATGGCTTAGCACAATGACAACACATAGCAGGTGTATTTGTTGCTTTCATTCCTATTATCTACCCAACAGAAACATTAATTGAAGGTGTTTATTAAATATGCTCTCATATCATCTTAGCTTGAATCTTGCATGTACTTACTGATTTATATGTTTCCTCTCCCATGTGGGTACCTTGAGAGTATGAACTAAAAATGGTCTTTACCTTTTTCTT
This sequence comes from Myrmecobius fasciatus, assembly GCA_023553655.1. Classification (NCBI taxonomy): domain Eukaryota; kingdom Metazoa; phylum Chordata; class Mammalia; order Dasyuromorphia; family Myrmecobiidae; genus Myrmecobius; species Myrmecobius fasciatus. The sequence continues at coordinate 24,841 of JAJPUD010011223.1, read as the reverse complement.
TTCTCCCCCACACTGCACAGCACCTGAGATATAGTAAGTATTTAACAAATACTTATTGGTCAATTTCTTTTTATTCTCCTCAAATTAGATGCATGTAATTAATTTAATTATTTCCCATGGCCTCTGGGCCTTTTACCATCCTGGTCTTCCTCCTCTAAACACAATACTGCTTTATCATTCTACTTCTTAAAATATGAATGAATGAGCCAAAGTCAAAGATCCATAATACAATATATAAAATAGCTCTGAACTGTTTCTCACATCTGAGTCATTCTCTCTCTATTTCCATGATCTTCCTACTATCAGGCTTTATTCAACTCTCACCAAGTATTTCAAAAACCTCAAATTGGTCTCCCTGCCTCCAGTCCCTGCCTTCTCCAATCCAACCTCCACATAACTACTATATTGATATTTTTAAGAGTTCAGGTCTAACCATGCTAGTCCCTTCCCTCAAAAGCTTCAGTGTCCTATGTTGCCTCTAGATAAAAAAAATAAATCCCTCTGCCATCCAACACCCTCTGTGTCTTTGTATTAGACCAAATCTGTCCTCCAATACCTGGTGAAGTAGCTAGGTAGCACAATGGATAGAGTGTCACACCTGGAGTGAGGAAAACTTGCATTCAAATCCAGCCTCAGATACTAGCTTTGTGACTTCAGGTAACTCATCACTCTGTTTGCCTGATTTTTCTCATCTATAAAAAGAATTGGAGAAGGCAATGGTAAACCACTCCAATGAAATTCCAAACAGGTCAAGGAGAGTTAGATATTACTGAAAAAATAACATATATAACACTCTAACTTTAACAAATAATGGACACATATAGGAACAGATTATGCATTTAATCACTTAATTCAATCAGAAAGCTTAATAAATTTAAAGCTGATCAATCCTCTGAGATCATCATAATAAAGAAAAATTTAAAAATACTAAGTAGATTGTAATTAATTATGATTTCTATGTGATTTCAGTTCTTATTTGCATTTTTTATTTTTTTATTTTATTTGACATACTTGGGAATATTTTATCATTTTAGGAATTCAGGCATATGCTTTACTTAAAGAAAGAAATGAGAAAATAAAATTCCTCTGTTTTTCAAATATAATACTTCACTATCTAATTTATTTTTTTAGTTTAACATAGTCTTTGCAAATACATAGTATGACAATTTAACTTGGAACAACACAATTCCACAGACTTTTTTTTGCCACTACTATCCAACTATACTCCTTCTAAAAATCCTAAATTCTTTTATTTTTTTAAGTAATGGTTGTGGAAGAAACACAGGAAAGTCACTCAGGAAAAATGGGTTCTTATTCTGGCTCTGAAATTCGTTAACCTATGCAAATGGTACTAAAGAAGCAGTATGTCATGTTAGAAAGAGTTCCAGGCTTAAAGTTAAGAACCCTCCATTGTAATTCTGGTTCCAGCACTTGTTAGCTATGTAGGCAATAATGGAAAGCCACTCAAAAACCTCTTTGATTTTAATTTTTTCATCTTTATCATGGAGATAATAAAGCTTAAGTTGTTTCCTCCCCCTGTACCAATGTTGTTTTGAAGCAAAAGTTTTTAAAACTGAAAATACCACATAAATGCACAATTAATAGCTAACTAATTAGATACTGAGTCCTATAAATGGTATTATTGGTAAACATGTATCAGTAACACCATTATCCTAAACATATAGAAAAAGAAAAAAAAAACATGATGAAACAGAATATCTTTGGACATGCCTCAAGCAAGAGTAAGAACAACAAAAACTCATATCAAGAACTTGTTTGAAATCAGAAACACTAAATTTGTGTCACTTTTTTCCATCTGCAATAAGAAAAGCAAACTGACTTTTTCTTCATGAAGCACTCAAGACTGTGACCATGCATTCTGCAACAGAAAATTCCTTTAATTGTGATCTTTGGTTAAGATAAATAGCAAATCTATGAGCACAATTATAAAGTTTCACCAGTATTTCAGGGCTCATTGTTGCAATACAATTTGGTAAATAGAATACACCAGCAGATTTGACCAAAGTTAGAGGAAAGATAGGAAGTTCTGCTGTATGTCTCAGGCTCAGAAACTCCAAAAATTTATCTTCTTCCTTTTACTATTCTGAAAAACAATTTGTAGTAATGGATAGACTTTGACTAAAATTCAGGCAGAGACATTCTAGCTTTGATAAAGCATTGTTTAATGATGAAATGGTAGTTCCTGTATGTACAGAAGAACAAAGAAGGATTATACAACTCATAATTGGTAGACACCTTATAGATTATTAGTCCTCTCATTTCACAAATGAAGGGGCTGAGGCTAAGGGAAATGTTTATATAGGTAGCTGAAGCAAGATTTGAACCCATATCCTTAGACACCAAATGCAGGATTCTTTCTATTATATCATGTCCAGTCATCATCTCTCTTTTGTTGTTGATGATGTTGTTGAGAAAGAAATGTCAAATCACTACACATCTTTGCCAACAAAATTCCATTGACAAAAATTCACTTGAACTCGGGCCCTTGGACTCCAAAGACAGAGTTACTACATGATATCTAGCCATCATCTCTCCACTCATCTCTACATTTATATTAGCAGCTGCTTTCTGAATGTTATCAACTGATGTATCAAAGATAATTCATCTGTCCAACATGACCAAAAAGGAATCCATGATCCTTTCCCTTAACCCCATACTTCTCCTTTACTTCTTTATTTCTGTTGATGGCATCTCCAATTATCCAGGCTTGCAATTTTGGTGTTATTCTTCATTATTTCTATTTCCCAACCTCTCACATCCAATCCACTATTATGTTTTGCTGATACAGCTTTCATAATATCTCTCATATCTTTCACTTAACTCTTTCCTCTTTAGGTCTCATCAGATTACTGCCTTATAATGATTCTCACTGCTTCTAGTCCTTTTCTCTTCAATTTATTCTCCATAGAGCTATTTATTGATAGTCCTATGGTACAGATTTTATGTGTCACTCTGATGGCTCAAATGCTGTTAATTTTTGAAGGCTTTCATTGTATAGTTCCAACATGTCTTCTTCAGGCTGATTTCCCAAAATTTCCCTTCAAAGACTATTTATTCCAGTAATGCTGGCCTACTTACTCATTTCCTATTCTTGACATTTTTTCTCACATTTCTATGTTTTTGCATAAGCTGCCTCCACCATCTTAGAAGGCTCTTCTTTTTCATATCTGCCTCTTGAAATTCCTAGTTACCTACAATGTTCAGCCTACGCGCTTCCTCCAGGTCATTCATGATTATCATATTTCATAGTGCATTTCTCCCAAACCTGACATTATTTTCTATCTGCTTTGTATGAATATTGCATTTATGTGTCAGTATACAAAGCTGGACCTTCTCACAGTGGAGTATAAAATCCTAGAGGTCAAGTATTATTTTTCTGTCTTTCTTTTCTCAGCATTAACAGAGTCTGAAATTTTATAAATGTTTATAAAATTGAATATAAATGTTCCAGTCCAAGAAAGAGATTAATTTCCAAACTTTCAGACACTATTAAACCCAAAACAAAGAGGAAAAGAAAATCATCATAAGATAGATATAGAATATATATAAATTATTTTTATAATAGCTTTTTAATTTTCAAAATACATTCAAAGAAAGTTTTCAATATTCAGAATTCATACAAAACCCTTGTGTTCCAAATTTTTATTTCTCCCTCTTCACCTCTCCCCTCCCCCCTAGACAGAAAGTAATCCAATATAGGTTAAACACGTGCAATTCTAAACATATTTCCAAATTTATCATACTGTACAAGAAAAATGAAATAAAAAATGAGAAAAAAGCAAGCAAACAACAGCAAAAAAGGTGAAAATATTGTTGTGATCTACATTCAGTCTTTTCTCTGTATGCAGATAGCTCTCTTCATCAAAATTCCATTGGAATGGGCCTGAATAACCTCATTGTCAAAAAAAGGCAAATCCATCACAGTTGATTATCACATAATGTTTTCTTTGTTCCACTCACTTCACTTAGCATCAGCTCATGTAAGTCTCTTCAGGCCTTTCTGAGATCAGCCTGCTGATCATTTCTTATAGAACAATAATATTCAATAATATTCATATACCATAACTTATTCGACCATTTTCCAACTGATGGATATCCAACTCAGTTTCCAGTTCCTTGCCAGTACAAAAAGGCTGCTACAAACATTTTTTGCACATGTGGGTCCTTTTTTCTTTTTTATGATCTCTTTGGCACCCATACCCAGTAGAGACACTGCTAGATCAGATGGTATACAGTTTGATAGTCCTTTGGTCATAGTTCCAAATTGCTTTCCAGAAAGGTTGGATCAGTTCACAATTCCACTAACAAGTTTTCCCACATACCCTCCAATGTTTATCAAAAATATGAATTTTTAAAATCAGTCCTATTATTTCATAGACATAGGCAATTTATGGCACACATTACTATTTATTTTCTCAATTTTCTTACCTATAAAATTGAAAAGATTGGACTAGAATGGTTGTTAAGATTCCTTTTAGCTTTGAAAATTTTCTTCTACTTATATATTTCAGTACTTCAGAGATCATTGTCTCCAGTCATACATATTAGATTAGATTCTTCCCCCTATTCTCCTTCCTCTGCTCTCCCTCCCTAACAGTAATTGCTGTGGGGGGAAAAATACTATCCACTGACCACCTTACAGGTGAAAGCATTTTTGCAGGGCTGGTATTCAAATGAAAGTTATACAGTTCAGTATTTGTCCTGAATTCAAAGTTCTTCTGGAAGATAAAACCTGTCAAAGCTGTCTACGGACATTGGTTTTGAAAACCCAGGATCACTTCAATAAGATGAAGAGGAAAGAACTAAAAGTAGTGAAATAGAAGTAGGGAGCAGGAAAAAAGATTAAAGGGGAATAGAGTTAGGAACTAGATCTTTAATTTAATTTTCAAGTAAGAAAACATTTCCTGTCAATGTAAGTTGGCACCTTCAATATAATTTATTTATTTATTTATTTTTATTAAAGCTTTTTATTTGTATAACATATGTATGGGTAGTTCCTCAGTATTGATCTTCACAAAGCTTTCCGTTACAGATTTTACCCCCAATCCCCTCCCCTCCCCTAGATGGCAGGAAGTCCACTATATGTTAATAATGATAAGATACTTGACAACTTGTTTTGCAAGAAAAATCCTATCTACAAGAAAAAAAATATCAGAGAAAGGAAACAATGGAAGCAACCATCATTAGAGAGCATGAAAATGTTATGTTATGGTACACATTTCATATCCCTCTCTCTGGGTGTATATGGCTTTCTTCACTGAACAACTGGAACTGTTTTGAGACATTTCTTTGTTGCAGACAGTCATGTCCATCAGAGTTGATCATCATGTAATACTGTTGTTGCTGTGTATAATGATCTCCTGGTTCTGCTCATTTCACTCAGCATCAGTTCATGCAAGTCTCTCCAGGCCTCTCGGAAATCATCCTGCTGGTCATTTCTTACAGACCAATAATATTCCATAACATTCATATACCATAATTTATTCAGCCACTCTTGAATTGATGGGCATCCATTCAGTTTCCAGTTTCTAGCCACTATAAAAAGGGCTGCCAGAAACATTCTTGCACATGTGGGTCCCTTTCCCTCCTCTAAGATCTCTTTGGGATATAAGCCCAATAGAAACACTGCTGGGTCAAAGGGTATGCACAGTTTGATAACTTTTTGAACATAGCAACAAATTGTTCTCCAGAATGGTTAGATCCGTTCACAGTTCCACCAACAATGTATTAGAGTCCCAGTTTTCCCCCATCCCCTCCAGCATTCATCATTATCTTTTTCTGTCATTTTAGCCAATCTGACAGGTGTGTAGTGGTACCTCAGAGTTGTCTTAATTTGCATTTCTCTGATCAATAGTGATTTGGAGCAACTTATCATATGACTGCAAATGGTTTTAATTTCATCATCTGACAATTGTCTGCTCATATGCCTTGACCATTTATCTATTGAAGAGTGGCTTGAATTCTTATAAATGTGAGACAATTCTCTATATATTTTAGAAATGAGGCCTTTATCAGAACCATTAAATGTAAAGATGATTTCTCAATTTGATGCTTCCCTCCTAATCTTGTCTGCATTAGTTTTGTTTGTACAGAAGCTTTTTAACTTAATATAACCAAAATTATCTATCTGGTGTTCAATTAAGAGTTCCAGATCTTCTTTGGACATAAATTTATTCCATCTTCACAGGTTTGAGAGGTAAACTATACTACATTCCTCTAATTTGCTTATAATATCACGCTTTATATCTAGATCATGACCCCATTTAGATCTTATCTTGGTGTGCGGTGTTAGGTGTGGGTCCAGCCTTAATTTCTTCCACACTAGTTTCCAAATTTCCCAGCAGTTTTTGCCAAATAGTGAGTACTTATCCCAAAAGCTGGGGTCTTTGGGTTTATCAAACACTTAATTGCTAACGTTATTACATACCTTGTCCTGATATCCTATCCTATGCCACTGATCGACTGCTCTATTTCTTAACCAGTACCAAATGGTTTTGATGACCGCTGCTTTATAATATAGTTTTAGATCTGGTACAGCAAGGCCACCTTCATCTGCCTTTTTTTTTTCATTAATTCCTTTGAAATTCTTTACCTTTTGTTCTTCCAAATGAACTTTGCTACTATT
>JAJPUD010011223.1:0-17795 GCA_023553655.1 Myrmecobius fasciatus | reverse complement strand
CTATTTTGTTGGTTTTTTTGTAAAACCAACTCAGTTTTATTTATTAATTCAATAGTTTTCTTAATTTCAATTTTCTTAATTTCCCCTTTTATTTTTAGAATTTCCAATTTGGTATTTAATTGAGGGTTTTTAATTTGTTCTTTTTCTAGTTTTTTTTAATAATAAACCTAATTCGTTTATCTTTTCTTTCTCTATTTTATGCAAGTAAGCAACTAGAGATATGGAATTGTCCCTTATAACCACTTTGGCCGTGTCCCACAGATTTTGGTATGCTGTCTCCTTATTGTCATTCTCCTGAATGAAATTATTGATTGTGTCTATGATTTGCTCTTTCACCCATTCATTCTTCAGGATTAGATTATTTAATTTCCAATTAACTTTTGGTCTATTTTCTCTTGGCCTCATATTGCATGTGATTTTTATTGCATTATGATCTGAAAAAAGATGCATTTACTATTTCTGCCTTCTTGCATCTGATTTTGAGTTTTTTTGCCCTAATACATGGTCAATTTTTGTATAAGTTCCATGGACTGCTGAGAAAAAAGTAAACTCCCTACTGTCTCCATTCAATTTTCTCCACAGATCTATCATACCTAACTATTCTAAGAATTGGTTTACCTCCCTGGTTTCTTTCTTATTTATTTTGTGGTATGATTTATCTAATTCTGAGAGAGCAAGGTTGAAATCTCCCACGAGTATAGTTTGGCTCTCTATTTCTTCTTGCATCTCTCTTAATTTCTCCCCTAGGAATTTGGATGCTATTGCACTTGGTGCATATATATTTAGTATTGATAGTGCTACATTATCTATGGTATCCTTTAATAAAATATAGTTTCCTTCCTTATCTCTTTTGATTAGATCTATCTTGGCTTTTATGTGATCTGAGATAAGGATTGCTACCCCTGCTTTTTTTTTTTTGTTCACCTGAAGCATAATAGGTTCTGCTCCCGCCTTTTACCTTCATCCTATATGTGCCACTATGCTTTAGATGTGTTTCTTGTAGACAACATATTGTGGGATTCTGTTTTTTAATCCAGTCTGATATCCGCTTCTGCTTTATGGGAGAGTTCATCCCATTCACATTCACATTTAGAATAACTAATTCTTTATTTCCTGCCATCTTATTTACCCAAGTTATGTTTTTCCCTTTCCTTTCCCCTTTCTCCTTTCCCTCCTCCTCAGTATTTTGCTTTTGATGACCCCCTCCTCCAAACAATCCTCCACCCTTTTGATCCCCTCCCTCTTTTTTAATTCCTTTCCCTTGATTCTTCTATTTTCCCTTCTACTAGTTTATCCCTTTCTTTTCCTCCTTCCTCTCCCACTTCCCTATAGCAAAGGACAAGTTTCTCTGTGAAACCAAAAGTGTCTGATATACACTTTTAGAGCCCAATCTGATGAGAGTAAGATTTACACAATGTTCATCTCCCTCCCTTCTTTCTCTCAATTATATTAGGTTTTCTTTGCCTCTTCATGAGATTTTACCTTATTTTTACCTCTTTTTTTAAATCTTATTTTTCCACCTTTTTTCTCTTTTCCCCAGTATATAACCTTTCCCCCTCTAGTTTTCTTTTTCATATTATCGAAGTAATATCTAATTATACCCCCAGTCTTTAAGTATCTTCATAGCAGAAATAAAGTTCTTAAGAGTCCTTTCCTTTTCATCTTTTTATGCTTCTCTTGAGTTCTGTGTTTGGAGGTCAAATTTTTTTTGTTCAGATCTGGTCTTTTCATTAGAAATAGGTGAAATTTAATGACCATCTTCTTCCCTGGAGGACAATGCTCATTCTAGCTGGATAGGTTATTCTTGGCTGTAATCCAAGTTCCCTTGCCTTTCAGAATATCTGGTTCCAGGCCCTTTCGATCCTTCAATGTGGAAGCTGACAGATCCTTTGTGATTCTAATTATAGATCCTCAGTATTTGAATTATTTCTTTCTAGCTGCTAGCAGAATCTTTTCCTTGGTTCGATAGTCCTGAAATTTAGCCACGATATTCCTTGGGGTTTTAATTTGGGGATCTCTTTCAGGAGGTGATGGGTGAATTCTTTCAATGGTGATTTTGCCTTCTGATTCTACAACCTCAGGGCAGTTTTCTTTCAGGATTTCCTGGAAGATAGTGTTTAGATTCTTTTTTTTTTTCATCATGACTTTCAGGAAGTCCAATAATCCTTAGATTGTCTCTCCTAGATCTATTTTCCAAGTCAGTTGTTTTTCCTAGGAGATATTTCATATTTTCTTCTACTTTTTAATTTTTTTTGTTTGACTGATTTTTGAAGTCTTATTGAGTCATTCACTTGCATTTCTTCAATTCTTATTTTTAAAGTGTTGTTTTCAATTACCTTTTTAGCTCCTTTTGTAACTGGCCAATTTGTTCATTTCACTCTTTTTCCACTTCACTAATTTTATTTTTCAGTGCGTTATTGTCTATTTACAATTCACCAATTTTGTTTTTCAGTAAATTGGTGTCTTTATCATATTTCTTTTGGAGGGCTTCTTGCACTGATCTCAGTTTATTTTCCCATTTATCATCTAGCTGTTTTTTGAGATTCATTATGCAATCTTCCAGAAAGGCTTTTTGAAAAGGGGACCAGGGTATATCTCCCTTGATGGCTTCCTCTGGATTTACTTTGTCTACAGGTACCTCAGGTTCTGGAGTCTGCCTTTCTTTCACTCCATAAAAGTTGTCTATAGTAAGAGCTCTCTTTTGCTTCTTATTCACTTTATTTATTTATTTTAGAAAGCTTGGGGTCTGTGCAAAACAGAGAAGTGGCAGCTAGCTGTGGTAGTTTGCCCTGGGGCAATTCCACTACTTAACTTCCGGTGCCAGGCTGGTTGGCCTAGTATTTTGTGTTTGCAGTGGGTTACAAACTGCCTTTTTCAAAAGGCAGATCTGCCAGAGCACCTGCCTGCAATCAGGGCAGAGTGTCCTGAGTGCCTCATAAACTCTCACCAGCTGTTTTGAGTTTCTGCCATGCTGAGCCCTGCCCAGTTTCCTGCCTCTCCTGGACCCAGGGCAAACTGTTCACCTCCACTGCTCGCCCCCTCTGCCTGACTGAAACAGACCTTTATGAAGTTCTTCAAAGGTAACTTTAGCAAGCAGAATTTCTTAGTCCACATATTTCTGGGTTCATTGACTTAAAGATCAGTTCAGAATCTTATTTTACTCTTCATTTGAGAGAAGGTCAGAGGAGGACACAGAGAGTTGCTCACTCCGCAATCTTGCCTCCGCCCCTCTCCTCCTATATAATTTATAATCTTAGAGAGTTTCCTAGAGCCCTGAGACATTAAGTGATTTGCCTAGGATCATAACAACTATTATGTATCCAATGCAGAATTTGAGAATTCAGGTCTTCCTGACAAAGTCCAAATCAGTAACCATTCTACCATGCTTAAAGTAAGATATAAAAAGCTAATTTGACAAAAATAATATTAAAGGAAGGCTATATATGTCTATCTCAAAATGGCTAAAAACTACCAGGTCCAAAATTAGCTAGATGGTCATTAAAATTCAACTCTATTTGCCATTTGTGAGAGTAGATTAGAGTAGGCATGAGGTTTTGCTTGTTTGTGGTAGCTTGGATCTGATGTCCTAAACTTGAACTTTTGTCAAGGCCAAATAACTGAACTAAATAAATAGATAACACATGATGAAACTATCTGTGTAATCCTTTATATTCTAATGGGGAAAGTGAACTTTGGAAACAGTGGCATATTTGCATATATATAGCCAATTACCTCTAGACTGAGGCTCAGGAGAGCTGTGTTCAAGTCCTGGCAATGCCAGTCAGAATCCAAGGTCAGTTGAGTAGATTTATGGTCATAAACTTTATGACAGAGATTAACCACACTGCATAGTCAGTACAATGAGGGAAAATTGGACAATGTGTTTTCTAGGGCATTTTCCAAGTCTATCATTCTTTCATGCTATGACCACATTTGACGGCTGGTTTGAGAAATATTCACCCACATGATCCCAAACCAAGTATTTATCAATTCTTCAGGGCCTATACCATAATATATCTCATTACTAATACAATTTGTGTAGTAAATCCACTTAGATGCTGTGTGAAGTATCTCTCAATTGTAATGTTTTTGGCAAAACTTACCCTTGAGACTATTCATATGTGATCAAAACAATTCTTGGAATAAACTTTTGTCATTTAACCAACTGAATTTCTTTTCCAACCTTTTCTCCCTTTATTTTTTTCTTTTAAGACTGAAATAATAACAGAATGAGTGGGGAAAAAAAGCAAATAGAATGTATTTCCCTTGGAGAGTTCTGTTTTCTCAGCTAGGGGCTCCAAGCAAATGAGTTATTGACCTTTATTTTATACCACTAGTAATCATTTCAAAACACTCTGATTCTTTTAGTAATCAGAGCAGAATATGATGGTCAGTGTCTCTGGGGCTTCAAAATGAGTGGACGGTCAATTTTTACTGAGATTAGACTTTTCTAAAAGATGAAAAGCTTAATGCCAGAAGAAAACATTAGGCATTTTCAAGGTACAGATTTTCCCTCTAGCTAACTTCCATTTTTTTCAACTTTATTTTCTATCCAAAAGTCCTAGTTTCTAGGGACCTCAGTGACAAAGCAGCAGCAGCCAATGTGAAGAGTGCTAGGTTCAAGTTCAGAGAATCTTGATTTATATCCTTTTTTGACAGCTTACTGTCTGTGTGACCTTAGATGAGGCATAGACCCATTTTAGCATCTCAATTTCTTGCAATGTAAAATGAGAGGGTTGGACACTAGAAGCTAAAGATCCTTTCAAACTTTAAATAGGTACTTCTATGACTTTTGCATTTCCTCTCAGTATATAACAATATAATTTTCACAAAGTAATTACTGAAGAATATTTTTTGAGCTGAAATATGTTAAAACCAGTTGGCTTATAATGGTTTGGTTTAAAAATCACAATATTGCTAAATATTACTCTGATTTTTGAGTAAGTAAATGGTCTACCTCCACAAGCATTTCATTTAGTGAAGCATCATGATCTGGAAATAAATCTAGTTGATCAGCAATGGTGCTGAAACTGACAATCTTAGTGGATTGCCTGAATAGCCCTGAAAGGATCTTTTTGAAATGTTTAGCCTGTGAATGATGAATCTGGGGCTATGATGACCTAAAAAAGCAAATAGAAATAACAAAATGGCTCTCAACACTTTCCATCCCCTTTCACCTTTCACAGTGCTAATAGTAGAATGAAGGGCAATGAGGTAGAAAAATGCTAAGAATAATATATTTTTTATATTATATAAAATGTTAATTTATTGACAGCACTAGTAATGTGAGAACTTTGGCCAATTATTGACAAGTTACTCTAGAAATAAATTATGTCAAATTTGATACTCATTATGAATTAAGCTATAAGGTAATAAATTCTAGCTAAACTGAAGGATGGTTCCTAGGGGCTCATCAAGAACCAAGGGATGGGGGGAAGGGGTTCATTATGTACTACATTAAAAATATTCTATTTGGGCACATTTAAATTCAGCTCTCTGCTTAAGTTTTTATTTATCAAAAGTTAAGTAATTAAGTAATTCCTACTTGAGACTGGAAAGATCAAAAATGCTTTCCCTAAACTCACGTCTCTCCCTTTCTGCAGATACCCTGAGCAAGAAGTAGTAGGAAGGAATCCATTTTGAAGTAGTGATTGAGTCCTAAGCTCAGGGTCACAGATCTGGCTGTACTCCTCCATGCTGTGAGAACTAGCCTTAGTGAAAAAAAATAAGCTGTGTCAGTACTTTTCCACATAACCCCTGAGGAGTTTGAAAACTTCCCACCTGATGGGAGGACTCTGAGTCATTCATGGCTTGCTACTAGAGTGCATTTTCATTTAGTTATATCTAAGGGATCTACCATAGTTCAAATAATCACATATCTGGGGTTTGAGGGAAAATGCCAGGGACTACATTGAATGAATGTCACTGCTTTGGGGATTACTAGTTCATTTCCTGCAACTTTTTATTGGAACCCAATGAAACCTCAATAGGTTTGTCCACCTGGTTAAAATGCTTTGGAAGATGTGAAATAGAATAAAGATTAATCAATGTAAAACAAATACCAAATAAGAAGACTCTAAAATCCCAGAAACTATTTCAAACAGCAAACACTTCATTTCCTTGCCAAGCAGAAAGACATAGCAGTCAATGGCAAGACAAGATAATGGTGCATTCTCATTTGTGAAACATCACAAAAGATAGCAGAGTATTATGAGGAGTCTGACCCCAATGAAACAGCATAAGCATATTGGGAAAAATGAGCTTTCTGGAAAGTTGACAGGAGACCCAGGTGAACCTAATCATTCCAAAGGCATTTACATAAAATTGGAAGGAGGACATCCAATGAACAGAGAAATGGAATAAAGCTATTAATGTTTCTTTAAGTGAACTGGACTTTGTTTTGTTTTCTTTTCTTTTTACCATTAATGGAAGTAGAGCTACCACATGCACAAATGAACAAAAGGACAATGGAATCACATATATAGAAACTCAAATAGGTTATTGTACAATATTGCCAATGATAACTCAGGAATGAAAATTAATGTAAATATTATCAGGACACATATGCCTGTAAATCCCTTTAATAACCATATAATAGAGTAAATGAAGTAAGCTCAAGTGATACTGTAAAATAATCCAAGTAAAGCCTCCTGAGCATTGAATAGATTCACTGTGGAGAATGCTGTGGAGAATGCTTCAACATAGGATGAGAGAACAAGGATCGGTTAAAATCCATACCATTGGAGTGGGTACCCATATCATTGAGATTATACATCTGTCATCTATAATTAGCCAAATCTGAGTTCTGGGGGTGGAGCCAAGATGGTGGAGAGCAGACACAACTCTCTGTAACCTCCTGTAACCTTCCCTCAAACCAACAGCAGATGAAGCCTCTAAACTGGTTTTGAAATAAAAAAAAAATCTACAAATATTTGCAGGACAACACATTTCTAGAAGATACTTTGGAAGAACTTCAGAACAGGTCTGTTTCAATCAGGCAAGAGGACAGTCTGCTGAGCCCAGACTACAGCACAGGGACACCAGGGCAGGGAAGTGGAGCAGAGGTCTTGGCTTCCACACACCTGAGGGTCTTCTCTGGGCCTCTTGGGACAATCTGTCCTGATTGTAAACTGGTAGTTTTGCAGATCTGCCTTCTGAGGAGGGGGGATAGATTATGAACCATTGAGCCCCTGAAGAGCACCAGACCTAGCTGCCATTACACAGCACCCTAAAGCAATCAATCAACCAATCAGCAGAACTGCCCAGCACCTGAAATCAATCAATCAGCAACACTGCCCCAGGGCAAATTAAAGCAGTTGTCCCTCCTTTGCCTTGAACAGACCTCAAGTCTTTAAAAATTGAATAAAAAAGCAAAAAGAACTCTCACCATAGACAGCTTTTATGGAGAGCAAAAAGAACAGACCTCAAATCCTGAGGTCACTAAAGGTAAAGCAATTCCAGAAAAAGCCCCAAAGGGAGACATGAGCTGGTCCCATCGCACAAGACTTTCTTTGAAGATTGCATATGAGATCTTTAAAGAGAGTTAGAAGAAAAATGGGGAAATGAAATAAGATCATTGCAAGAGGGATATAATACCTTACAAAAGAGATATAGAAAAGATACCAATTCACTGAAAAACAAAATTGGTGAAATGGAAAATTTAATAGGCCAATCGTATAAGGAGGTAGCTGAAGAAAATAATACACTAAAAATTAGAATTGAGCAAATGGAAGTGAATGACTCAATAAGACTTCAAAAATCAGTCAAACAAAAACAAAAAACAATGAAAAAAATAGAAGAAAATGTGAAGTATCTCCTAGGAAAAACAACTAAGCTGGAAAATAGATCTAGGAGAAACAATCTAAGGATTATAGGGCTTCCTCAAAGCCATGATGAAAAAAGAACCTAGACATCATCTTACAGAAAATCATAAAAGAAAACTGCCCTGATATTTTAGAATCAGAAGGTAAAATAGCCATCAAAAGAATTCACCAATCACCGTCTGAAAGGAACCCCAAAATTAAATCACCAAGGAATATCGTGGCTAAATTTCAACAATGAGATGATTCAAACTAGTTCCTATTGTTCAGTAATGAAGAAAGCCTTATACACCCAGAGAGAGGCCTGTGGGAACTGAATGTGGACCACAACATAGGATTTTAATGCTTTCAGTTGATGTTTGCTTGCATTTTTTTTTTTCTTCTTAGGTTCTTTTTTCTTTGTCTTTCCAGATCCGATTTTTGTTGTGCTGCAAGATAACTGTATAGATATGTGTATATATATATGTATATATATATTGGATTGATCATATATTTTAACATATTTAACATGTATTAGACTACCTGCCACATAGGGGAGAGGGTGAGGAGGAGGGGAAAATTTGGAATAGAAAGTTTTGCAAAGGCAAATGTTAAAAAATTACTCATATGTTCTGTAAATAAAAGCTTTAATTAAAAAAAATAATTAGCCAAATCTTATAGTGGAGTTCTTTGGACTATTTTTTATAAATAGTTTTTACAATGTCATTTTTTTCTCCATAATCATTTCCTCCTAATTTTTAACCCTTATGTCCCACAAACTTTGTCTTGTAATAAAGAAGACCAGTTAAGATCTGACCTAAACCATTACTACAACTGACAGCATAGTCAATATTTTGTAGTCATAGTCCACTATTTTTCAATTAAAAGGAAGAGCTTGTGTTAAAATATCTATTCTAAGGGCAGCCAGGAAGCACAGTGGATGGAACACTTGGCTTGGTGTCAGGAAGATTTCAAATATTTACTAAATGTGTGATTCTGAGCAAGTCACTTAACTTCTATGTGCTTCATTTTCTCTAATATAAAATAAGGATAATAAACACCTGCCTTATAGCATTATTGTGAGAATAAAGTAAGATGATATTTGTAAAGCACTTAGCAGATTGCCTGGCATATATTAGAGACTCTATAAACACTTGTTTTCATTCTTTCCTTCTGTTCTCTTGGGCCCAGAATGAATACTCCAATTACTCTGGGTTTTTTTTTAATTTTACATTATTAAAGCCATTGTGTATCTTATTCTTTTGGTTCCTCTTTCTTAACTCTTCATTAATTCATATACAATCTCTCATTTTCTATGAATTCCTCATATTCAACATTTCTTATGGTATAATAATACTCCACAAGTCTATGCCATAATTTATTTGGTCATTATCTAATTAATGGGCATATACTTTGTTTTGAGATGTTTTATTATCATAAAAGTGCTACCAGGAGCATCAAAGGAGAAATGAATAAACCTTTGATCCAGGTATTGACATACTGGGGGAAATAATACCTATTTTATAGCAGTTCAAAGACTATCATTTCTACTGTTTGAAGGTCCTTATGGCTTGTCCCTCTAAAGCCCAGTAGAGAGAGGAGTTGTATCATAGCCCAAAACTGGTTCAGTCAATAGGAAAAGATGACAGGATGCTCTCTCTTATAGAATGATTTATATCCCGAGTTAGTCTTATTTCCCTGACTCCCCCAAACCCTATCAATTGTATTTGATTCAAATGCCAGGCTTTCTAGTTAAGGCTCAAAATGCTACAGTGAATATTTTGGCATAGACAACTATTTTTCCTTTTTAAAAAAACCCAAAACCCTATTTTAAGATAGATCTATGAATTGAAAGGTAAACCATTTAGTTGAATGACTTTTCTTGCAAAATCCCAAATTGTTTTCCAATTATTATTGGAAATTATTGGACCAATTTACAATTTCACTAAGTGTCTTAATATGCTTGGCTTTCCACAATTTGCGTCTAGATTTTTACAAGCAATCATTTCCTCCAGTCTTCCTGAAAAATTTCAAGTGAAATGCAATATATTTTATTAGTACATTAGCCAGTCATTGAGGATTTCTATTTATATTTTGTTTCCTCCATTGGTTCAGTAGGAGAAAAAACAAAAATGTGAAAATTAATGTATGAATTAGCAATTAATCACCATCTATGGGAAAATGCAAAGTGACAAATGGGCTTACAAAACTGAATAAATATATGCTCTAATTTATTGATTATTGGGCTGTTGGTTAAATATGAAACAATCTATTCATTCTATTAGCTTGCCAGTCATCTCTATAGTATAGTAAAAAAAAATAAACTAACAATATGTGTGTGTGTGTGTGTGTATGTGTATGTATAAGAATCAGGAGATAGTTTCATTTCATGAGAGCATCACTGAATAGAGTGGTGGACTTAGAGTCTGGAAGACTTCAGTACAGTGTGACCTCAGACACTTACTACTTGCATTACCTTAAGCAAGTCATTTAACTTCAGTTTCATCGAGTGTAAATGAGTATAAAAATAGCATCTATCTCTGAGAATTAATGTGAGAATTAAAGGAGATAATATTTGTAAAGCATTTAGCACAATGTCTGACACAGTAATTATTAAAGAAATACTAATTTTTGTAAAAGAATAAATTTTACCATGGTTGTGAATGAATTTATCAACTAATGTCCCCTTGTTTAGTAATATATCAGAGAAAAAGAATAGCTCTAGAGATTTATTTTCTTTTTCAAGAAGAAAGGTGCACTTGCTTTTGTTGTTATTGTTTGTCAATTGAGCCTTAAGCATATTTCAAATAGCTCTTGATCTTTCATTAATCTCATAATTTTTCTGAGGCATAGTCTGAAAAGCTGAAAATGAGCTGAGTAAAGGTTTCAGATCTCATAACCAAAAAGGGGAAAGCAATGGGAAGCAGGAAAACTTGGTTGAGAAGCTTCTAAAGGGACACAGGGATCGGGAGTTGAAATGCATTCCAAATTAAATAGAAAAGGACTGATATAAAGAACCAAAGTTTTAGAGTATCTCTGTAATTAATTATCCAGGAAAGCAGCCTTAGAAAACAGATTTGATATCCCTCCACTCATTTCACTCCCATCCTCTCTCTCTTCTCCTCCCTTCTTCTTTCTTGTATCTTCTTTCCTCCTCTCCCTCCCTCCTTCTCTTCCTTCCCTCCTTTCCTATCTTCCTTTCTTCCTTCTTTTCTTCTCCTCTCCCTCCTTCCCTCTTCTTTCTTTCCCATCCCCTTTCTTCCACTTTTCCTCCCCCTCCCTCTTTCCCTTCTTCCTTCATCCACCAAAAAGCCCCAGGCAACTTAGTTTGCTTGAGAATTCTACACAAATCCATCTGATTAAAATGCCATAGATATTTTTAGGGAAACAGAAGGGAATGTTTCTATGACAGGTATCATTTATATAGAGCTTTAAGATCTACAGATTGATTTCCTTATATTACCTTTTTTGATTTTCATCACAACCCTGTGAGATTGGTGCTATTAGCCGCATTTTACAGATGAAGAAACTGTGGTTAAGAGAAATAAACATTTTGGCCAAGGTCACACAGTGAGTTAATTTCTGAAATAAGATTCTAATTCAGATTGTCATGCCCTCATTTCTAGCACTCTTGGAGCTATCTGTTTGGCTGCTCCAGGCTATTTTCTCACCTCTTTAAAAATAGCTACACCACCACTACTATCCTAGTTGTTGACTTCCTCAATTTAGCAATCATTCCCTTTGTCTCTCCCTTCCATGCCAGTTCTGGCACCACTACCAAATCATTTTTTCTCTTATTCATGAACATACATCTCTATGACCACACATCTTCCCAGTAACTTTTCTGGTCAAAGTGCCCCTTATTGGCTGCCTCTAGTCTGTGTGTTGGCTTCCTCAAAAGTTCTTGGGGTGTGGGTTTGGGGCAGAGAATCTTTTTGCTTTTGTATTTTTATCTCCAGTATTTAGCATTGAGCCTGACACAGTCATCTCAAATGCCTTTTCCTTCCTTCCATCATCACCATTTCTATAGCTTATGAGAATCAATTTTAAATGGATGAATAAATATCTACATTACTTTGATAACAAAGATAATTCATTCAAGGCAAAGAGAGGATAATTATAGGCCTTCAACATAGATGAAGGGCTGCTGGACCAACAAGTTCCCTATAAATCAAGTACTTGATTCCCTGTGGACAATATTAGGGATGCATACACTTAAGATTGCCTGAACTATTATTATTATTATTATTCTGTCTGAGTGTAACTGAAACCTCAAATGCAAGGGCTGTATATTATCTTATAAAATTTTGTATTAACATTATTTATATTTTATTGTATTTTATTTATTTTGGTAAATATTTCCGAATTGCAGTTTAATCACCTTCAGTATCCTGGGGACTATTGCAGGTTTCTAACTGACATCTCTATTCCATAGCATCATGAACATCCTGGGAACAAAAAGTAAGGACTCTAAAATGAAAACAGGCAAGAAGGATTCTGTCAAGATGGCAAAATAGGTCAGTAAATTTCAAGCTCTATAAATTTCCCCCACAGACAGAACAAATTTGTGCCTCAGGGCAAACATAGATTACTGGAAAATCAAGAAGACTAAATCCTCCTGGTACAAGCCAAAAAGATTTGAAGAAAGATCCCAGGCTGGGGATTAAGCAATGTAAAGTACAGATACCTCCAGGATAGCTCCATAGAAACAGCAAATGGGGAACCCTGGTGCAAGTTAGGTTTAGACTTTCACCTCAGGGACTGGAGGCAGAGTTAGGAGGTCTGAGTCCAGGAAGACAGAGAGAACTCCTGCTGATAGGAATGCCAGGCCCAATTGTGCTGCAGAGGTGCAGGTCTAGGTGATGATGAACCAGCACAGCTAATGAGTACAGAGGAAGTAGAGCAGAAATGGTGCTGGCTGTGTACTTGCAGGATGGTGCAACTTTTAGGTTGAGATTCCAGGTCAGAAGGGAGAACTGAAGTGAAGCTAGAGGCATTATCCCACCATTCCAGAAGTAGAGGTGCTTACACTAATATTTTTCATTTTAAGAAAAAAAATGAATTGGCAAAGAAGAAAGAACCCAACTATAGAAATTTATTATAGGATAAGAAATACCAGGTTTCATATTTAGAGGGCACCGAAGTAAAAAAATGCTTTTTCTACTCCAAAGAGTAATGCTAAATGGCTCCCTGCCAAGAGAGAATTTATAGAAAAATTCAAGTAAGAATTTTTTAAAAATTGAGAAACATTGAGGAAAAAATAAAAATAAATTAAAAAATAAAAACAATTAAAGAAAAACAATAAGATCATGGGGGGGGGGTTAACCAACTAGAAAGAGAGACACAGAGTCATAAAGAAAAAAATAACTCTTTGAAAATTAGAATTGGGTAAGGGGAAGCCAGTGAAGTGACAAGAAATAACAAAACAAAATAAAAACAAAATGTAAACAATGAAAAATAGAATAGGATGTGAAACATAAAAAAACCAATATATCTGGAGAACAGCTCAAGAAGAGAAAATATAAGAATATTGGATTACCTTAATACTGTGACCAAAAAAAGAACTTTGACATGATAGTACAAGAAATAATCCAAGAAAATTATTGGAGAGATAGAATAAGAGGCAAGATAGAATAGAAAAAAAAGGCCATGAATCACCAACTCAAAGAGATCCTTTATTTTTTCATTTTTTAAATTTTTTATTAAAGCTTTTTATTTGCAAAACATATGTGGGTAATTCTTCAACATTGACCCTCACAAAGCTTTCTGTTACAAATTTCCCCCCCTAGTCTCCACCCCTCCCCTTGATGGCAGGAAGTCCACTACATGTTAATTATGTTAAAATACTTGACAAATCGAATATATGTATATATATTTCCACACTTATCTTGTTGTGCAAGAAAAATCATATCTACAAGAAAAAAAATCTGAAAAAGGAAACACAATGCAAGCAACATCAATAGAGAGCATGAAAACGTTATGTTGTGGTCCACATTTCATATCCCTCTCTCTGGGTGTATATGGCTTTCACTGAACAACTGGAACTGGTTTGAAACATTTCATTGTTGAAGAGAGCTATGTCCATCAGAATTGATCATCATATAGTCTTGTTGTTGCTGTGTATAATGATCTCCTGGTTCTGCTCATTTCACTCAGCATCAGTTCATGCAAGTCTCTCCAGGACTCTCTGAAATCATCCTACTGGTCGTTTCTTATAGAACAATGATATTCCATAACATTCATATACTATAATTTATTCAGCCATTCTCCAATTGATGGGCATCCATTCAGTTTCCAGTTTCTAGGTACTACAAAAAGGGCTGCCACAAACATTCTTGCACATGTGGGTCCCTTACCTTCCAAAGAGATCCTTTATGTTAAAACTCATGGGGATAATATTGTAAAATTTCAAAACCACCAGGTCAAAGAGAAAATTTGCAAGATACAAAAAAAACCCAATTCAAATATGCTAAAGCTACAATTAGAATTATACAGAATATATCAGTAGCCACTCCTGGAATAATATATACCAGCAATCAAAAGAACTAAACCTGTAGCCAAAATATCATATCCCAGCAAAATTATCCATAATATTAAATGGAAAACAGGATATTCAATGAACTCGCGAACTTTCAGGACTTTCAACCAAACCTGAACTCTATAGAAAATTTAACATATAAAAGTCAATATCAAAGATAAATTTCAAGGTACTTAGCATGGAAAAATTGTTTATGTTTTTTACATGGAAATGTATACCATATATTTAAGATTGGCACTAGCACTTGGATAGCTAAAAAGAAAGGTTGAGGCACAGTTGGGTACAATCTGACTCTAAAAAAGCAAAACTGCATAGGAAAAGATAAAAATAATTGTTGTTATATAAATGAGGTAAAAAGGAAGAATAGATACAGATATTGCTGGGGAGAAGGAGTTTTAGTTCTATATACACACCATGAAGCATACTCCAAATTTTATAAAGAAATAAGAGAGGAAGGATGGGGGGGGAGGGAGAAGCAAAGAGTGGAGTAAGAAGAAGAAGAGGAAGAAGAGGAAGAAGAGAAAGGAGGGATCTGTGGGTGGAGGGAGATTAAGTAATAGCAAGACAAATTCAGGAACAGAAAAAGTAGAAGAGTTAGCAGAGATAGGAAAGAAGAGTTCTACACAAACACTGCAACAAGGATCATATATAGAATTTATTAGAAAAAAGAAAATAGTGCTAGTGATTAATCTCAGAAAAAGTAAATCAACAGGGAAATCTACATTTTATATAAGCCATAGTAATATTGGTTTAGCTGCATGTTTACATATGGGTAAATGTGTGTGTATGTTTGAGCATATGTAGATATGTATGCATTTTGCTGTATGTACACAGGTACATAGATATATGTATAACAGTGTGGATCTGTGGTTGGGTGTGAATGTATATGTGGATGTGTCTGTGTATATATCTATATAGATATAGCTATATCTATATCTATCTATATCTTATATATCTACATAGATATATAGCTATCTATATCTATATATAGATAGATAGATATTTAGATATATATATGTGTGTGTGAGTATATATGTGGGTATAGGAGTGCACATGTACATATATGTGTATGTATTTATAAATATATGTGTGCTTAACTACAGTCTGCTTGGGGAAGGCAGTAGGGATGAAAGGGGAGAAAAGAATAGTTTTAAAAGTGCACAGCAGAAAACAAAAAAGAAGAAACTACAAGGAAGCAAAGATGTACACACAGGAATACAATTTATTCTATTATATATATCCTTTCTTGAACTGGAAATTCATTGTTATATATTTTGAATCCTCCCTGATGTTGGGTTGGGCACATGAAAATGTTCTGTTTTGTTTTATTTTATTTTCCTTTTCTGTTTTTTTAATACACAAAAATTTAAAAAGATAAAAGATAAAACATACATAGGGCAAGGAAAAATTTGTGAAAAGCAGAGGCTGAAGAAAACTATTTGCATAAGGATCAAAAGTATGCAGAAATTGTGTGTTGAGTGTGTTGGAACTATATAGATAGAATCACTATATAGTCTGAAAAGCTAAAAATAAGTGAAAAAAAAAGCCTAACTTTTTTGGGAGTTCCTTTTCTGATGGTGGAGATGGGTTTGCTGTGGATTACTCAAACTTTCTTAGAACCACTGAATCTTAGAGTAGGAAGGTATCATCTCCTCCAGCCTTAGGTCTTCAGGAATCTTCTCAGCTTCATAGTTGACAAGTTCAGATTGTGAACTCCAAAGAATGGATCATAGTTCTTTGTCCTCCCTGTTATCTGCTCACATATATTTAAAGAGTCACATTGAATTAGGGGGTACTCTGAATCTTGAAAGGGGAAAGTTGGTGATGGTGGCTTGTTGAGTCAAGATATCTGTCCAGGAGAATGCCCTCTTGGTCTCTTTTTTGGCTTTAACGATGATGTCATATGATAAACACTTTTGTTCATGGTAGCAAAGTGCTACAGGTTTTGTATTTAATCTGACAAGTTCCAAATGACATTCCAAAAATGAAATGTTAGCAGTGATGATATAAATGCTAGTTGCTGCTGCTGATGCTGCTACTGCTACTGCTAAAAGTAATAATAGCACCTACCTTACAGAGTTATTTTGAGGATAAAAATACTGAGCACATACTTGGAAGGAAATATCATGACCTTTCCAACCCATAGTTTTATCCTCACTATTTTAAAATTATTCTATAGCATCTACTTCTCAGAACTGTTATGAAGATAGGATGAGATGGTATTTCGACAGTAGTATCCTTATAGCATTTTACAATAGTTAGCATTTATATGGAGCCCCTAGGTAGCATAGTGGATAGAGTACCAAGCCTAGGGTTAGGAAGGGTCCTCTTCCTGTATTCAAATCCAATCCCAGATATAATCCGTATAGCTCTAAGGCAAGTAATTTAATCCTGTTTGCCTTACCAAAATGAACAGGAAAAGGAAATAGCAAATCACTCCAGTATCTTGGACAAAACAAAACAAAACAAACAAAAACAAAAATCAAAAGGGGTCATGAAGAGCCAGAAACTACTGACACGTTGTCATGGAGTTAGTTTCAGTTGGAGTTGTTGGAGTTAGTTTCAGGAAAACTCAGATTTGAATGCTGCTTCCAATCTCAATAACTATGTGACCCTAGATACATAATTTAACCATTCAGTCTCAGTTTTTTCATCTGTAAAATGGGGGAGAGGAAGGATACACTCTATGCCTTCTAAGTTCTCTTCTAGACCAGTCTATCATTCTATGTTTAATGATCCCTACTTTATTTCTGCATAATTGTAGTCAAGCCAACTTTATATCTCTTAGCTTTAGTGTCCTTATCTATAAAATTACCCTCTCCATAGTGTCCACTTCAAACTGTCTTGTCACACCAATCCAGGAATCAGGAGCACCTGAGTTCAAATACAATCTCAGAATCTTGACACTTACTGGCTGAGTGACTTCAGCAAAGTAACTTAACCTCTCAAAAATTAATTCTTAAATGAGATAATGTATATGAAGTGCTTTGGAAGTCTCAAAGCACTAAAAACAAAAAAAAAATAAGATAAGAAATCTGCAAAGCCATTACTATTTTAAGAAAACCTCTCTACAATATATACACATTATATTTTGTGATTTCATACATAGGTTGACATAGTAATACATATTGACGATGTTTATTACTCAAAAACTCCAGTGAAACTGCGATCTCATCCAATTTATGTTCCCTCTAATATGACAGATTACGACCTATGCTGTCATTTCTACCTGTCCTGTTGAACTCTTGTCCAGGTCTTGATGATTGTTATTAGTAAAAACCATGCACAGTCATATGGAAGTGAATGCTATCATTTTGGTGGTAGTGATGTCAAACTTTTAAAGATGTGGGCTCTTCATGACCCCATTAGATTTTTGTTTTTGTTCGTTTTGTTTTGTTTTGTTTTGTCCAAGATACTGGAATGATTTGCTATTTCCTTTTCCTGTTCATCTTTTTTTT
>JAJPUD010011222.1:0-55877 GCA_023553655.1 Myrmecobius fasciatus | reverse complement strand
ATTGTGGCCTACTTGGGAGAGGTGAAGATGGGAGGTAAAAGGGGAAAGAAAGAATAAAGTAAAAAATTTACCACAGAGAACAAAAGAATTACTTCAAAGAAATAAAGATCAAAAATTACGAATAAAATCTCTTCTTATAATTATATATATTTTCTTGAAATGGTAATTGATTGTATGAATACTCCCTAATGTTCTGCTGTACACATGACAATGGGGTTTTTTGTTTCTATTTTCCTTTTTTGTCTTTTTTTTTCCATTATTTTTTTTCTTATTTTGTATTTAGTTCAATAAAAAAGAAAAAAACTATAAAATTTATAAAATATTTAAAAGTCACTCTCAAAACTCAGTTAATACTTTCATAAATTTAATCACAAAGAGTTCTTTAAAGAAAAAAATTAAATAGCTGAACCCTGTTGATATAATAAAAATAACAATATCAAAAGTTAATTTACAATTTACATGCTAGACAGATCAGCTAAGAGATAGCTTTCAGAACTCGATAAAATAAAAACAAATAAAAGATACAGGCAATAAAACATTTAAAAGTTGATTACATGAAAACTACTACACAAATCAGTTCTTCCAAGATAAGGAAAATGATCAAATGTAGTAGGGGTAGGAATCTTTGAATCAAATTTGTCATACAAGGCTTTAGCTTCAAAGAAGAGATATAAGTAGACAGCTTCTTCCACACCTTGGTAGAGGTGAGGGATCCAAGGTTATGCATATATTGACTAGTTTGGGGTTGGGGGTGGAATTTGTTTGTTTTTTGATAATATATTTTGTTATGTAATTATTTTTCTTCTTCCCCTTTTTCTCTTTTCCAGTGAAAAAGTTTTTGTTAGGTGGGATGACACAGTGGGATGGAGAGAAATATAGATTATGCAAAAACAAAAGATATGAAAAAAATGTATACAAAAATGATTATACAAGGTAGCATAGGCTTGGGATTTGGAGACAAATTTATAAAATATGGCCAGCATTCAGAACAATTCTCTATATGAAGGGCAGTTATAAAATGGCTTGTGTTTATACTGTAATTAAAACAATTATTCAACAATATGCAGGAAACTGAATTCCACTCCCATTTTTGTACTAGGAAAGGCCCCAATCTCCTATATAGTTCTTATTATGCCTTCATTCTGCAAACAAAAGAACATCAGTTAAAATAAGGACAATTTTGACCATAGATATTAATTAAAAAAAAAAAAAAACATTAAGCCCAGACTTCAAAAAACTTCAATTAGATTCTATTGCTCTCATCTTCAGACCTCTTCTCTTCCTATGACTACTCTCCAAGAGCTTCTATTAAGAGACATTGCTATGGGGGCAGCTAGGTGGTTCAGTGGATAGAGAACCAACCCTTATGGCAGGAGGATCTGAGTTCAAATTTGACCTCAGACACTTAACACATCCTACCTGTGTGACCCTGGGCAAATGACTTAACCCCAATTGCCTCAACACAACAACAAAAAGACATTGCTCTAAAAAGAGTGACTTCTAAAAAGAGTCTTCTCCTATCTGAGGTCTACATATGGCATTTTATCACACTGATAGTTGTAAGGGAAACTGTGTCAGTGAGTCTTTGTTTGTTAAAGAAAATATTCTTAAGAAAATGATTTTGAGTTCATCAAAAAGAGCAAGAGTAAATCATACCACCTTAACCTCATTTCCAAAATTTCAGAGAGACAAGGGAACCAATTTGTGAAATCTATCAGAGAAATTCTGTTGTCTTAGAATATCTAAATTTCAGTAAAATACTGGGTAATATTTTATTCTATAACTTGGGGCTAACTAAAGAACTGGTATATATCATATGGGTAGATTTAGGATTGATTGAATTATTAGATCTTAATAGACATCATTCATATTAAGTTGCAAGGTAGTAGAACATCTTCATTGTCCTTGAACTTATCACTCTTTTTATCAGTGAATGAGATAAAGAATTAGGTAATATGTATCTGAAGTTAGTATATATCCTAAAGCTGCCAGGGTTATATAATAACATAACATAGCATAACATCAGGATCTCAAAAAAAAAAAAAAACCTGACAGGACTGAACGATAGAATTTGTTGAATAAAATTATATGATGAATTGTTTTGGGATTTTTTTAAAGAATTTTACCCCCCCCAAAAAAAAATTTTACAAGGTACTGAATGAGGAAGGCATAACTAGACAACAATTTGCAAAATAAATAAATAAATAATAACCTATTAGTTTTAGGGGCATGTTAACTCAATTGGAATAAATAGTAAGAGAAGAAGCATGTATAGAACAAGTGAAGTTATAAACTCATTCGATTCTGCTTATTTCATGGGGAAGGAAACAGAAAAAGAAGGCAAAAGCATGAGAGAGCAAGAGAGAGAGAGAGAGAGAGAGAGAATTTCTAAAGAGGGCTACTTTTTGAAAGAATACTGAAAAACTAAAGCAGTTCCCAAAACATACCATGTCACATTTTAACATTAATTTTATTTTTTCTTTTTTCCCACTTTATTAAAACTTTTTATTTACAGAACATGAGTTATTTTTCTACATTGATCTTTGCAAAATTTTTTTTGTTCCAAATTTTTCCCCTCTCTCTCTCTTTCCTCCCCTCTCCCCCACCCCACCCTCAAATGACAGGTAGTCTAATACATGTCAAATATGTTAAATTATATGACAAATCCAATATATGTATATGTATATATCTGTACAATTATCTTACTGCACAAGAAAAATCATATCTAGAAAGAGGAAAAATAAAAACCTAAGAAGGAAAACAAAATGCAAGCAAATATTCACAGAAAGCATTAAAATGCTGTGTTGTGGTCCATATTCAATTCCCACAGGCCTCTTTCTGGGTGTATATGACTATCTTCGTCGCTGAACAATAGGAATGGTTTGAATCACATCGTTGTTGAAGAGAACCATTTCCATCAGAACTGATCATCGTATAATATTGTTGTTGCTCTGTATAATGTTCTCCTGGTTCTGCTCATTTCCCTTAGCATCAGTTCATGTAAGTCTTTCCAGGCCTCTCTGAAATCATCCTGCTGGTTGTTTCTTATAGAACAATAATATTCCATGACACTCATATACCATAGTTTATTCAGCCATTCTCCAATTGATGGGAATCCATTCAGTCTCCAGTTTCTTGCCACTACAAAAAGGGCTGCTACATTCTTGCACATGTGGGTCCCTTTTCCTCCTTTAAGATCCCTTTGGGATATAGGCCCAGTAGAGACACTGCTGGGTCAAAGGGTATACACAGCTTGATAATTTTTTGAGCATCATTCCAGATTGCTCTCCATAATGGTTGGATCTGTTCACAGTTCCACCAACAATGTATCAATGTCCCAGTTTTCCCACATCCCCTCCAACATTCATTGTTATCTTTTCCTGTCATCTTAGCCAATCTGACAGGTGTGTAGTGGTATCTCAGGGTTGTCTTAATTTGCATTTCTCTGATCAATAGTGATTTGGAGCACCTTTTCATGTGACTAGAAATAGTTCCAATTTCTTCTTCTGAAAATTGTCTGTTCATATCTTTTTACCATTTATCAATTGGAGAATGGCTTGAATTTCTATGTATTTGAGTCAATTTTCTATATATTTTAGAAATAAGGCCTTTATCAGAAGCTTTGAATGTAAAAATGTTTTCCCAGTTTATTGTTTCCCTTCTAATCTTGTCTGCATTTGTTTTGTTTGCGCAAAAACTTTTTAACTTGATATAGTCGAAATTATCTATTTTGTGATTAATGATGATCTCTGGTTCTTCTTTGGTCACAAATTCCTTCCTCCTCCACAGAACTGAGAGGTAAACCATCCTACATTCTTCTAATTTTTAACATTAATTTTAAATAGGGTAGAATAATTTGATTTACACACACATACACTCACATATGCACATAAACATATACTACTGTTAAAAGGAAAAAAGCATATAAACAGCTGAAGTATGCCAGTGTTACACATGAAAAATATATATGAAGATTTCCAATATGCTAAATGGGTCATTTGTCTAACATTATGAAAGAACATGGAGAATCATGTGGAATAACATGGATGTTGTCATATATAGAGGAGTTCCTACATCAATATAATAAGAGATACATTAAAGTATTAAAGAAAAATTCATTAAAATTTTTCCAACAATTCTAGTCCAACAAATTTTTGGATTCTGATTTGTTAGCTATTTCTCTATTTTTATCATTTTTAAATCTTCTAAGCATGCTATTTATGTCCTCATTGATTAAATTTGGAGACTAGAAAAGGATCATGAATCCTTAAGTATTCTAAACGGTGTCCACCATCTAGGTTGATATTAATCCTTCATTGACACTGATGATAAATTCAACCAGTTCCAATCCTTATTTCAGGGCTAAGTTCTAGAGGATTCTGGTCTCTAAAGAGAAGAATCTTGAATCCTCACTCCTTACACTCTGAATCTTCTCCCTGCAGCCCTGGAAATGTCACCTAAAATTTATATATGACACTGATATAGGGAATTCCCCCCCAAAAAAATTCTAAGGATGCATTCAATATACAAAGTAAATAAGATATAGACCAGCTATTTCAACAAAATACAAAATGAAGGATGCATAAATGTACATTAATAAAAACTTTAAAAATGAAACAGCAATGTACAACTTCTTTTTATATACTCGGGAAGCTTATCTGACTTGGGATACTTATCTAACAGAGAATTATATAACAAGCCAGCTCTTATGAAACTGAGCAGAGCATATCAATGCGTTAAGACTGATGTATTTCTCATATGGAAAAAAACTAAAAAGCCTTTGGAACATGTGGTAGATAGCAATCAATTTGATTTGCTTTTGTTGTAGGACTAAAATTGAAGATGCTTTCAAAAGACCTTAACTGGATTACAATGCCCTCATGATTGGACATCTTCCCTGACAGCTTCTATTGAAACGTTGCTATAAGGACACAGGCTTTGAGCATTCTCTCACCTGAGGTCTACATATAATATATTATTACAGTGAACATAATTATTATATAATTATTATTAGAAGACATATATTTGAATCTTAAGACTTGCTTATGTTTAAGTCAATATGTGTCAGAGAAAGGTCTTTCTGACTGAAGGAGTAATTCTTTATCAATTATATATGATGCATCTCACAACTATCATTAATTTTAGATAAGGAAACTGACTCAATGAGTTAAGACTTTAATCAATGCTAACTAAAATGAGAACTTAAGTTTCCAGATTTCAAATCCAATGTTCTCCTTACAACATCATAATTACATTATATATAGATATTAATTTAAACACACACATTGAGTTTAACAACAAAAATGAGATAACCTACAAATTATTTACTTACTATTATTGTGATCCTCTTGGATACTTTGTGTTTCTTCTATACTATGTTTTGCTCCAAATAAAATTTCAACTGGATGACTGAATTATTGGAGCAATTAAAGCTTCAAATTGGGAGGGTATTTTTGTCTACTTTTAGGAGAAAGGATTAAGAAAGGAGAACAAGAATATAGAAAAAGAGAAAAGAGAGACGGAGAAGGAGAAAGAAGAGGAAGAGAAGAAAAATATTATTGTTTGAAACAGAGGAGGGGAAGAAGGAAGGAGAAAAAGAAGGGGAAGGAGAGAGAAACAAAAAGAAAGAGAAGGAGGAAAGGATGAAGGGAGGGAGGTAAGGAATGCACATTTAAGTACCTACTATGTGTCATATAGGTTGAGTCTCCCAAGTTGTGGCTCTGCATCTACTAAAGTCTCAAATGACAAATCTTCTTTGATATGCTTATCTTTGATAGTTATCAATAGATTATAGTTATTTTCAAGCAAAGGTAGCTTTTCATCAAATAACAAACAGCAGAGATAGCAATAAAATATTTCCCCCCAAAATTGGCAGTCTTCCACAAATAGACTCACTATCAATAGGAAAAGTTCACGTGCATAGAGAACATATATGAAGAAGCACAAAGACCAATTCACACCTTCATCTCTGTAGGGGTATTAATGTGCTCTGCCAATGTTAGTGTGATACTCTCACCCATTTCCACTAGATGCACATAGTATTTATTCATCTAAATACAATATCTACTTATAGAAACAAGTAGGTTGGCACAATGGATAGAATACTAGACCTGGAACCAGGAAGATAGAAGTTTAAATCTTTTAAAAAGATTTAAGCTCCATCACAATCACATGCTACAACTTGTTTAGCCATTCCTCAACTGAAGAGAATTCCCTCAAATGTCAATTCTTTGCCACCACAAAAAGAGTTGTTATAAATTGATTTGGAATTTTTAATATAAATATTATAGGGTTTATGAAGACATCAAACATGCTGTATTTTTAGCATATATGGTAAGGCTCACAGTGTAAGTTCTTTTCCTTTCCCCCACTACCAGGATTGTGACTAGATTGTGAGTAGAGATAAGTTATATAATGTCTTCTTCAAAAGAAAAATCTAGAAACTTTTTAACTAAAATTTAGTTCAATAAGCATTTATTGAGCACTTGTGACATCATGCATTATGCTGAACACTAAAGACAACTAATATTTGTGAGGAGCTTTCAAGTCTGCAAAGCATTTTATATATATATATATATCAGCTTGTTTGAGTTTCATGAAAACCTTGTGCCATATGTATTAGAGATATTTTTGTTCCCATTTTACATCCCAGGAAACTAAGGATCAGAGAAATGAAATGACTTGCCATAGTCAGAAAATAACTAGTATCAGAGGCAAGATTTGAATTCCCATCTTGCCAACTACAAGGGCAAGACTCTATCCACTGTGTTATGATGTATAAAGACTGTTCTTCTACAAACTAGATTGTGAAGAGGCTTAAATGCCAGTTTGCATTTATTCAATAAATAATAAGGAACCAATGAAAGCATTATAGAGAAGTAATCTATAGTAGACCTCTGTATTAGGTATCAGATTGAATGACCAATTAACTGAAAAAAAAGTTATTGTGAATTTTCCCCTCTTTTCTCCTTTCTCTGGACCATAATTGTCCTCTGACAAAATTGTCGGTTCTCATGTTCATTCTTTTCATCTTTTATGTTGTTCATTAAAATGTTACATTTTATGCTCAATATTGTTCACACTCTACAAGGTTTTTTATCACTTAGATAAAAGCAATCTACTTGATGCACAGCTGGTCTGCAGGATGATATAATTGCTTTTGTGATATATCTCAGACACCTAATGCCACACACAGCCCTGGTAAGCTTTTTCAAATAAGTAAATTAAATTACTTGCAGATGAACTTGTTTTATAACATATATCTGAAAAGAGTTTCAGCTCATTTAGTGAGCTGTCTAACATCAAATTCAATTGAAAATGTGCCTGAAATCTCAATATACTTTCCAAAGAGTACCACAAAGCTCTAATTTATATTGACTCCTTATAACACCATAACTTTCATTTTATGAATGCTGCTATCTTAAAATTCACATACACATTTTTCCACCTTTAGTTTAATGATTGAGATCTTTTTCTTGAAATCAAGACAAATTTTTAGATATTACTCTTCTTTAAACCTATAACTGAGGCTTATTATGATTTTATTGTTATAGTTTATATTGTTTTAAATTCCTAGGAAATATTTATTAGTAAGCATCTGTACATCTGAAGTTGTATATATGAGAATATTTCTTAGTTTTATACTTCCCCATAAGTTTTAATAACATGCCTCCATTCTTTAATATTAAAAATGTAAGAAGGGAGATATTTAGTCTTCAGATCAGTTACCAAAATTAAACTCAAATTAGAATACAGATATGTGCCTGTATATGTGCCAGGATCTTGCCCAGATCACTAAGATACAATTATTTTATTCAGCATGTTCATTATTCTTCATTTTAAAAAAAAATACTGTATTACAAGTATATATAGTAAGTAATTCCAGAGCCTAAAAGAAATCAGGGAAGACTGAATTATTAAACTTAAAAGTAATGAAAATTAGTCAGTGCAACAAGAAATGGAATACATTGTATTTTGCCTCTCTTTTCTTTATTTTTTTTTTAATCTCCTGGGAATCAGGGATCCTAATGAAACATTCAATGTACTTGCTGCAGGTAAATATGTTTTTTCTTAATTTAACAATGGCAGGCATGGGAATCAGGGAAAAAACTCATAGGAAGTAACTATTTGGGTCCACATGATTAGAGTTATTGACATTTTGTAAAATAAAAGTACTGAAGGTTTTTTTTAGAGGAAATTTCTGAAAATTAGGACTCTCAAGTATATTAACATGAATATAAATTAAAAATAAAATTAAATATTAGTTGAGCAAGAAAAATTAAGACAATTAAGACAAGCATTTTAATAGAAGCTAAAACAAAGACATAGTAGGCAAGTTCCATATTTTGATAGTGCTTTATACTAGTTTCAGTTCCACAATTGTGTTTTTCTTGCTTTTGAAAATGAAATTATGATTATGAATTCTGAAAAATATCAATAAATTTGTGAAATTATTAGGGAAATAAGAACAATATTTTCAACTATATATATATATAGAATATATATGGAAATGTGTGTAGAAAGAATATTTATAGAAAATATGAAAAAATCAAAATAAACATTGTGTCAATGTGATGAACAAGCCTGAAAAGAGATGGAAAAAAAATGGATCCTGCTCCTTTTACTAAAGAGATAGAGGATTATGAGTTTGTAACATTGCATATGGGGTCAGAAATAGTTGTGTGTGTGTGTGTGTGTGTGTGTGTGTGTGTGTGTGTGTGTATGTGTGTCTGTGTTTCTGTGTTTTGACTGTGATTGTAATCTTACTGGTTTGGTAATGGAGTGGTACATTTAGAAATGAATGTGATGCCAAAGGCATCAATAAAACTATTTTAGAAAGAGAAAAGGAAGCTATGAATATATATTGCCCAATATACGAAGATAGAAAATTATATTATAGCATCAAGCCTACTCATATTAAATTACTCTATCAATCTTTTAAAAAAAGTAAACCGAAAGCAAAAATCTAAAGTCACTGACAGTATGTTCACTTAAATTTCAATCTTTTATGACTCTTTTATAGCTATATATATATATATATCCATATATATATATATTAATGTGTCTTCTCTTAGATATCATCTATATGCTTTGAATATGAGTAAAAAAATTATATACTCTTTCTTCTTGATCAGTTTTAATTGATTATAATATAAAACTATTCTTTTCTCTCTCACCTTTGAAAATGACAAGACAATATTATTGTGGCTAATCTAACTAAAAAGAATAAGGTCATAAATAATGATAAGTGCTAAATATGTTTGTGCAAGTAAACAAATTTTAATATGAAAGAGTATCTGACTTATGGCAACCTGGACTTTAGGATACCCAATGAAACCATGGGATAGTATTGTACTTCCATTTTTCTTATTGTTGTTATTTCCAGACACAGCAATTTGGAGGCTAGAGTCCAGAAACACTTTGCTTGTAGAGGACAAAAAGTTTTGTTAGCAGAAGGCCACTGAAGAGGGCAAAAATAAAACTGGGATAAGTCTTGCGTTATATTTGAGAGAGTTCAGACTGAAAACTGTTTTTTTTTTTTAACTTAAAACTAGTGCCTTTAATCTACAAAATCTTACTGTGACATCTTATTATGACGAAGTTTAAATTAAGTTTGTGTGTCTGTGTTTTGTTTTAATTATTGGCTTTTTCTTTAATTTTGTTTTTTAGTATGATGTCAACAAATATTAAAATCTAAATATGTAAAATGAATAGAAAGATTCATTGTACATAATTATACATAAAATTATGAACTATTACTTACAATTCAAGTGTATACTTTATCCAAGTTGATAATTATAAAACTACCCTGTTTTTCTTTATCTCCTTCTAAAAAACTATTATCTTCCATGTATTTACATTGTATTATTAATGTACTTTTCTTTTTTTCTTTATTTTTGTAACATATGCCATTCCTTGTAAAAAAAAGTTC
Source organism: Myrmecobius fasciatus (assembly GCA_023553655.1). NCBI lineage: Eukaryota > Metazoa > Chordata > Mammalia > Dasyuromorphia > Myrmecobiidae > Myrmecobius > Myrmecobius fasciatus. The sequence goes on along the minus strand of JAJPUD010011222.1, from coordinate 45,946 downwards.
AAGCAAAATAAAATTACCCATTTGCAAGGGTATGAAAATATATGCTTTATGCTGTACCTGCATTATTCTTAAACCTCTCTTTTAAGACAAGGAAAACACTTGATTATGAATCTATTAAAGTCATAATTGACCTTTTCACTGATTCATACACTATAACTTATTCAGATATTTTCTAATTAAAGGACACCTATTTTATTTCTAATTCTTTGACACAATAAAATGTATTGTCACATACACACACACACACACACACACACACACACACACACAAAACACTTGATTGGCTCAAAGACATTAACAAATTGGAATACCGGCATCACTTCCTGCTTATCTGAATACAAAGGCACTCTGGGGTGCTCCAAATATACACTGATGCTTAGTGATAAACCTCAGTGATCAGTGTAGGCAGGGAAATTTTTAAAACTTAACAAAATCAGCTTGATAAGTCTTCATTAAATACCTTTGAATGGGGCTGATTCGGCTAAGTCTAAGTCACATGATTCCTATTCCCAGAGGGGGAAGATCAGGTTGCAGGGAGTCATGTGGTCTCTAAAGGTCAAATGCACAGGAAATGATGTGACCCACAGGAAGTGATGTGACCCACAGGAAGCAGAGAACATTGGTCAAGAATGGTTACATCCTTTCAGTCTATCCAATGAAAAGATCGGGTCGTTTGCTTTTTAAATCCCAGAGAAGCCAGAAGTTGGTCAGATTCACAAGCACATATCAGGAGCTGGGTTGGCTCTCAGTTGTGTCTGGGTCTCTCCCTGCAGGGAGTAAATAAATGTTTTTTCTTTGTACCTGAAGATATCTCTGATTAGTTAATTTGGGAAAGGGAGTCTAGCATCTGTCCCACATACTTTTATTTAATATCCATATGCTATGGCTAAGTAAATCTCTTGATCATGTTCAATGTCTCACAATGTCTAATTTAGGTATAAAGAATAACTTCAGGATTATTTTATGTTATATTTCTCTAATTATTAATGATTTAGAGCAGTTTTTCATATTAGTAAAACACATTTTTTTTTTGAGAACAGCCTATTTATATCCTCTTACCACATAAATATTGGCAAATGTTCTGTCTCATTTGTATGGCTTCACTATATTTTGTATATCAATTTAAAAAAAAAATAAGTTTCCTGAAAAGATTTTTTCCAGTTAACTTTCCTCTTAATTGTAAATATAGTTTATGCAGTCTTTTCAATTTTATTTAAAGAAATTTTCTATTTCATCTTCGGTGATCATTTCTGTCCTCGGTTTTATCAATGATTTGACATTTTACATCATTATGAAAAGTATCTCTGTGTCTTTTCTTACATTTTTATTTGTTATGTAAACTTTTATATTAGTCATTTATTTTTTATGTGATACAACAGTGAAAACAAGTTTGTTGCTCTGAAAAACCTGCCTCTATTTTGTATTAAGCCATCATCTTGTGAAAAGGTGTTTTGATGTTTATATTAAACCAAGGATATGTGTAGTATTTTTTGGCAAATTATATGTGTATTTGTAGAAATGTCTGATTAACATACAGGACCCCAAGATAGGACAAAGCACCAATGGTAAAATTTGATTTGAAGACTCATCTTTAGCTTACATCATCAAGTGGCGATGAAATTTGGAGAAGGAAATAGCAAATCACTACAGTATCTTTGCCAAGAAAACCCAAATAGGGTCATATAGAGTCAGATAAAATGGAATGAATGAACAACAACAATAGATTGGTATCATTCAAATTAACTAATGAACAAATTGGACCACTGGCCACCAAATCACAATTTGAGTTTAATTAGTTAATGCCCATAGCTAGAATTATAAGTAACTATTCAGCCTGATTCTGAGTTTTGACTAGATTATCTTCTGTGTTTTACACACACACACACACCCTAAAACACAATCCAGTTTTTGCTTAAAGGTAATGCTTTGACTGATGGAGATTTTCCAATTTACCAGCAACCACCTAAAAAGGAAACACACAACTTCCAGCTTAGCAGAGTGGAAATCTTGTTATTCAGTACTGACACAAGACACTTTTACTTGGAAGCCATAGGAAATCAGTTTGGTTGTTTGTTGAAAGTAGGATTGATGTTTGTGTTTGCATGTACTTGATTATTAAAGTTTGGTTGCATGGAGTAAGAAGTGAAAGTCCATTGTACTCATTAACATGTATAATAGTAATTAGACAGTAGGCATGTACCATGAGTTATAGTTGCTGGCATAAATCTAATTTCTCTAACATTGCTTTCTAATTTCCCCAGCTGTTGTTATTGATAGTTTGTCAAAGAGTTTTTACTATAATACTTGGTGTCCTTGGGTTTATCAAACACTATTCTGTTAGATTCAATTGCTTCTGGATAGTGTTTATCTAATCTGTTTCATTGAACAATTTTTCAGATTTTAACCAAAACCAAATAGTTTTGATGAATGCTGCTATAACAAAGGCTGTTCTTAGTATGAGGGTGTGACTATATGACCCAGAGAAATACAGAATAGATACCTCCATCTAGTCCCCTACCTTCATCCAAAGGACATTTTATTTCCTGGCAGGAAGGAAAGCAAAAATTTGGGCTGGAAAGCAAAAAGTTGGGCTAGAAAGATGACCAGCATGTTGTTCTCATAAAGAAGGAATACTGGGATAAAATTTTATCTATCTACTCCATTAAATATGATTACTTTAATAATACGTGGTTTTCAGATTCAAGCTAAACTTCTCACTAATATTCATTAATTTGGGGAAGAGAGGACCTCAAATTCTATATCCAAGGCTTAACCCTTCCCACCAAAAAAAGCCAATTTCACAATAAAAACACATATAAAAATAGGAAAGAAACCAACTTATCCAAATCAATAGCAAAACAAAAATCAGAGATGGTATACATAGAGGAACTCTCCCATTGGGAGTAAGGTTAACTCAGATCATCCTTGAGAGTCCTAGATCTCACTCACAGGGAAATTCCCAAAGTTTCTATTGTAGCAAGCTGGGAATATGTACTTGATGGAGACATGTTCCTCTTATCAGCTTCCATCTGGAGTCTTATTTACCCTTTAGCAATCTGAATTGGCATTTGGCATTGTCCATTAAAACAAGTGATTGAGCTGCACCAATGATGAGAGATTCCCATATAAATGGGCTTCAGAACTTGGGAAATTATACTGTTTTATTATACCGTTTGAAATCTGGCACTGGTAGGCTTCCTTCCTACTTTTTTCCTTCTTCCCCTTGAAATTCCTGAAATTTCATTCCTTCAGATAAATTTGTTTTTATTTTGTCTAGTTCTATAAAATAACACTTTGGTGTTTTTTATTAATATGGCACAAAAATTAGAGATTATGTTTGGTAGTATTAACATTTGAATTACATTAATATTGCCCAATCATATGCAATTAATACCTTTCTAATTATTTGTCTTTGACCCTTTATTTTATTAAAGAGTTTTTTGGGGAGAACTCTGAGAAGATGGCAGAATAGGACATATTTCCCCCACAAATAAAACAAAATTGTACCTCAGGGTGATCATAGACCAATGAAAAACAAATAAGACTTAGGGAAGAATAGGGATCATCCTGGGATAACCTGAGAAGACCTGAGGAAAGGCCCCAGGATTTGGAGTTTAACCAGTGTGAACTGCAAGCATCTCTGCAAAAACTCTGCAAGCTAGCTCTGCAAAAACAGCAATCAGAGAGCCCTGGGGCTACCTGAGTTCCAAGATAGCCTCAGCCCAAACCACCTCCTGGACAGCTCAATGAATCAAGAGTTTGAATCTGAAAAGATTGAGGGAAGTACCAAGCCCAGCTGTGATACAGAGATGCTCTCTTAGGCAAGAAGAAACCAACAGAGCTGGCGAGTGCAGAAGTGGGACAGGGAGGCAGCTGGCTTCCAGCTCTTGCAGGAATATGGAGTTTCTGGTTTGAGATTTCAGGTCAAAGGAGAGATCTGAAGTGAAGCCAGACACACCATCCTTCCAACCCCAGTATTAGAAGTGCTTACATTAATATCTTAATTTAAAAAAAAATTAACAGGCAAAGAAGAAAAAACCTAACCATAGAAATTTATGACATTAGGGAAGACTGAATTTCATCTTCAGAGGAGGACAGTGAAGTAAAAAAAAATTCTACCCCAAAGAGTAATGTTAAATTGCTACCTGCTCAAAGAGAATTTGTAGAAGAACTCAAAAAAGACTTTAAAAATTAAATGAGAGAGATTGAGGAAAAACTTTAAAAAATTAAGAACCATTCAATAAAAACAAGATTATGGGGGGAAAAGTTAGCCAACTAGAAAAGATGATACAAAGTCTTTTTTTTGTTTTGTTTTTTTGCTGAGGAAATTGGGGTCACACACTAGGAAGTGTTAAGTGTCTGAGACCAGATTTGAACTCAGGTCCTCCTGACTTCAGGGCTGGTACTCTATCCACTGCACCACCTAGCTGACCCAAGATACAAAGTCTTAAGGGAGAAAATAATTCTTTTAAAATTAGAATTGGGCAAGGGGAAGCTAGTGAGTTTATAAGACCAAAAAAAGAAAAAAACAAGTTTAAGAAATGAAAAATGAGAAGACAATGTGAAACATAAAAAACATAAGAGAACAATCAAGGAGAAAAAAATATAAGAATAATTGACTTACCTGAAAGCTTTGACCAAAAAAAGCACATTGACACAATTATACAAGAAATAATGAAAGAAAATTGTCCTGGAGTGTTGAAACACAGGGAGAAAGCAGAAATAGAAAAAACAATCATGGATCACCATCTCAAAGAGATCCTACAAAGAAAATACTTAGAAATGTTATTGCTCAATTTCAAAACCCCAAGATCAAAGAGAAAATTTTACAAGAAACAAAAAAAGTTCAAATATGGTAGAGCTATAATTAAAATTGCACGAGATTTATCAACAATTACAATCAAAGAACGCATGTCCTAGAATAATATATATCAGCAATCAAAAGAATTAAATCTTAGGCTAAAAATATCATATACAGCAAAACTAATTATAATACAGAATGAAAAAAGGGGGACATTCAGCAAACTCACAGGTTTTCTAGGCTTTATCTCAACCAAACCTTAACTCAATAGAAAATTTAATATATGAGCCAATATCAAAGATTAATTTCAAGGGATTCAGCAAGGATAAATTATGTTTTTTTATATTGAAATATAAACTATAGGATTAAGATTAACATCAGTGAATGGGTAGTTTAAAAGAAAAAATGGGACAGAACTAAGTATTATATGTCTAGGAAAACTTTTAAGAAACTATCCAAGAAAAGCAAAACTGTTTAGAAAATGGTAGAAATAGTAATTATGCTATATGAATGAGATGCAGAGGAAGAACCAACACAGAGGCATTAGAGGGGGTAGGGAGGGCTGGTAGTTCTGAAAACCTATTCACATTAGGAATGGGTTAAATAGGGAACAATATACCATAAAAGATATAGCACCCTCCACAATCTATAAAGAAATAAGGGTAGAGAAATGATATAGAAGGGTCTTTAGATTTATGGGAGTGAGATAGGTTATGTAGATTAATGGAAATGGGACAAAGAGGGAGGGAAAAGGTGAGGGGAGATGAGAAGGAAGGAATCTATTGCTGGGGAGTAGAATTAAAGTAGTAACAAGGATTAAGAATTCAATTTATTGGGGGGGTGGCAGAGAAGGACTGATAATTATGGATATATGTCAGTCATATTAATATTGTTTTAGATGCACGTCTATGTATGTGTAAATGAATAAGAATACATATATACACACATATATACACATAATGTGTATGAGTAGGCATGTAGGAATATGTGTATGGTTATATAGATATTATTTGTATGTGGGTGGGTATATGTACATTTATATATATATATATGTGTGTGTGTGGTTTTATATATATATATATATGTTTGTATATATGTGGGTGTATATACATTTATAAATATATCTGCCCTAAACTGTAATCTGCTTGGAGGTAGGTGGGAGGAAATGAAAGGGGAAAAAAAAGAATAAAGTACTAAGTGCATAGGAGAGAACAAAAGAATGACCTACAAGGAAGCAGTCATAAATATAAAAAGTAGCATTATATATGCTACTATTATATATGCTTTCTTGAAGTGGAAATTTATCATTACATATTTTGAGAACTCCCTGTGTGATCTGCTACATACATATTAATGTTTTGTTTTTTTTTCCTTTTTCTATATTTTTTTGTTTTTTTCCTTATTTTATATTTAGTTTTATATAAAAAATGGAAAATAAAAAATGTTTAAAGAGTTTTTTATAGTTGCAATCATATAATTTGTGTATGCATACATAGTTTTGTTATGAAGTTTCTTTTTCTATTTCTTCTGATTAAGTTTTTGTGTCTTGTTTGTTTTAGCAATAATATATATCTTGCTACTTTATTGAATTGTTTCAATTGATTTAAGTTGAATTTCTAGGATCTTTTATATACTATATTGTCTGCAAAAGTCATTTTATTTATTCTTTGTTTACATTTATTTCAACTTTTTTCTTATATTATTGCTATAACTTTCATTTCTACAATTATATCAAAGAAGTGACAATAATGGACATCAGTGTATTATCCTTGATCTCCATAGTAAAGTTTCTAGGATTTCTCCTTGAAATAATTTCCTAATTCCTCTTCAAAATAGTTTCCTAAAAATGGTAGTTCTGGTTTTTAGATGTATATTATTTATCACATTAAAGAAAGCTCGAAAGGCTCTTTTCAACAATGAGGTGATTGAGACCAGTTCCAATGATCTTGTGATGAAGAGAGCCATCTACATCCAGAGAGAGGACTGTGGGAACTAAGTGTGGATCACAACATAGCATTTTCACTTTTTGTTATTGTTTGCTTGCTTGAATTTTGTTTTCATTCTCATTTTTTTCCTTTTTGATACGATTTTTCTTATGCAGCACAATAATTGTGTAAATATGTGTACATATATTGGATTTAACTTTTTTTAAACATGTTTAACATATATTGAATTACTCGCCATCTAGGAGAGGGATTGGGGGAAAGGGGAGAAAAGTTTGGAACACAAGTTTTTGCAATGGTCAATGTTGAAAAATTATCCATGCGTATGCTTTGAAAATAAAAAGCTTTAATTAAAAAAAGGTCCATTGATTTCTTTTTAATTTTGAATATTTTAACAGGGAAATATATTTTATCAAAAAACTTTTTATGTATATCTTGATGTAATTGTATCATTTTTGCATTTTTATTATAAGTATGATCTATTATATTTATGGTTTCCATAATGTTGAACCGACCTTGCTACAATGAAACTGTCCTTTAGCATCCTCTTCAGGGGCTACTATAAGGAGGAGTAGGTGATTGCTGATATGAGGAGAAGTTCAAGGTTTTTCTTGGTTGGTCAAAATCCCTTTACATTTTTTAAGCCATTTTATAGGGCCATAATTGATCTTATAAAGTGTGGTGAATCAGTCAGTCCTAATCTGAGATACTAGGTTTGGGTAATAAAACTCTTTTTTATTATTATTTAGCACAGCACATGGGGAACATTGCCAGGTCCCAAAATATATTTGCAGAGAACTGGCATTAGCAATATCATTGTCTGCAGAAGCATTATTGTACTAGTCATCCAAGCATCCTCTGGTAGCAGAAAGTCACAGAAGGCAGTAGCAAAGTTCCAAAAAAAGAAGCAACAGCATGCAAAAATGTGCATTCTCATAACGCTGAATCCCAGTAATGTAAGAATAGAAACTGCCATGGATGACAGTAAGGGAAGACCCAGTGTAGTCCTTTCCTTACTATAATTGAGAACTAAAGTTGGTCCTTCACGTTTCCAGCTGTGGTCATTAGACATCTCCCCAAGAAGTGTCTGAAAACCCAAGGAATAGTATTATTAAGAGATGACATGTTTTGACACTAAAAATCAGAATCCGGAAGACCAGACTCAACCAGATATCCAGTCCTCATAATAAAAATTCACATGTAAATAGTGTTTTTCAAGCATAGATCTCATTGCATCACACAAGAGCCCAGGTACAATAAGAATACTAACTTCTTTACACAATCAAGAAAACTAAGGTTAATATATGGTATGACTTTTTCACAGTAACATCATTTTGTGGTGTTTCAAATTTTCAAATTTATTTCATATTAAATCCACAGCTATTCTCCATTCTCTCAAACAAATTTTATGTTTTTCCTTCTTTTTTGTTTTTTTTTCATTCTTGATATTTCTTTCAAATCAATATCACATAAATTCCTATTTGTCTCAAGAGTTAATTCAAATTCCATTCCCTTTCTGAAGCCATTCCTATTATCTTTATTACAAAATGTGGTATTCTTTCCTGGAATTTTCATTTTATGATGATAAACACAATCATTTTCCTCATCAGTCAAATTCTGTGTAGTAATTATCCTTTGCATATAACCACATTCTGCTCCAATATTATTGGAAAATTATGTACTACAAGTATGCAATTGAATAATCCTTTTCTGATATCCCATTGCTCTTTATTTCTACCTCTCATTATGCACTTTCGCACTTTTGAAATTTGAAATTGTAAACTTTTTCCATTAAATTGTCGACAAGAGAATATTTGCTTTTTTATACATCTTGTTACCAAATACTATGCCTTGAACACAATAAGTATTGAATTAGCATTTGTTAAATTAAATTAGATCCCTCACATAATTTCCTAGAATTAGAGTAATAATCTGCTTTGCATGTTTTGAGTTTTCCCTCTCATTCTTTAAAACATACTTGAAGACATACACATATACACACATATGTAATGAATAAATGAGATCTTTAGGTATGTTTTATATAGACAGATATATTCATTTATTTATTTTTCTCTCCCCAGTTACTTGTTTGTTTGTTTGTTTGTTTATATGTTCATGTATATGTGCCGCTGTATGGTATATAGCTTTGGTGTATACCTATCTAAGTGGTGTGGTACAACACTGAATCTGGAGTCAGGAAAACCCAAATTTCAAATACTTACTAACTAAATGACCTGTATAAGACACTTATCCCCTATCATCCTTGGTTTCCTCATCTGTAAGAAATGAGAAATTATAATAGCTACCTTCCAGGACTGTTTTAAGTCTCAAATATAATTTTAAATATAAACATATATTTATATGTATTATATATAGTACATATAATTTTTAATATATTACAAACCACTTTGCAAACTTTAAAGAGCTCAATAATTATTAGTTATTATTCCATGAAGACAACTTTGATCATGTAAAAATTATTGTTATTCAGTTATTTCAGTTGTGTCCAAATTTTTCTTGGCAAAGATACTGGAGTTCTTTGCCACTTCCTTCTCTGGATCATTTTACAGATGAGGAAACTGAGGCAAATAAGGTGAAATGAGTTGCCCAAAGTCACACAGCTAGTAAGTCTCTGGGGCCAGATTTGAACTAAGAAAGACCAATTTTCCTGACTCCAACTCCAGCATTATATTCATTGTGTCAACTCACTTCCCCTTGTATAGAAAAGAGTTGTGTTTTAAAGCAATCAGGAAAATATAACCTTAAAAAAATCATTTACAAGTGGATGATAGCTCTTATCATTTCTCTTTTGTAACAAGAGATCATTAAAGAAAAATTTTCAGATATGTAGCAATAAATATGAATGAATGCTGATGAATTAGTTTGATAAAATATTTCTTAAATAACATTTCTATGGACTAAGAAAGGCAACTTGTTCATGAAGTTAAAAATTTAGTAGTTCAAGACTTCCAGGGTTGAAACCAAGATGATGGAGTAAAGCCAGGAAGCTACTGGAGCTCTCCAAGTTTCCCTTGAAAACCATTTGAAACCAAACATCTGAACAGAGTCTGATGTAACAAAACCACTCTCCAGCTCAAAATAGATTAGAAAAACTTCAGGAAGGGTCAGTCACACTGGGGTGAAAAGGGTGTTCAGCCCAATTCAGATAGACTCTGGGAAAGCTGGTAAGAGAGTCTTAATCAGAGCAAATCAGCAAACCCTCAGTCCTGGCTCAGTAGAGGAGTAAATCATTGAGGTACTTTCCAGTCCATGCTCTGAAAGGAAACTCTGGGAAATCAGGCTGTTTCCTGAAAAAAGCAGGCAAAGCTACTCCCTACAAATACAAAGGGCCCCTGAGCTCAAAGCCAAGGCTCAGAGTTGCACAGAAAGCTTGGGACAGTGTCCTCTTTATTTTAGGACCAGAGCTCAAACATAAAAATTAAAAAAGAGGAAACACCAAAAGAAAAGAAAAGAAAATCAGCAAGAAATAGAAATGAACCTTGACCATAGAAAAATGCTGTGGTGACAGAGCAGACCAAAACACAAACTTAGATGAAGATAAAATGCACACAGAAAAAATCTCAGAGAGTGATATGAATTGGTCTTAGGTCCAAAGAGGCTTCTTAGAAGTGTTCATAACAGATTTTAAAAGGCAAATAAGAGAGTATAATAAAAAATGAGAGGTATCCATGAGAAAGCCAGGAGTTTGGAAGAGAAAGGAAAAACATTGTCTGAAGAAAACAACTCCTTAAAAACAAGAATTAATCAAATGGAAAAAGATGCAAAAGCTAACTGAAGAAAATCACACATTAAAAACTAGAACAGGACAAATGGAAGCTAAAGACTCTGTGAGACAGCAAGAATCAATCAAACATACTAAAAAGAAAGAAAAAATAAAAGAAAATGTAAAATATCTCATTGGAAAAACAACTGACTTGGAAAATAAGTCCAGAAGAGACAATTTTAAAATTATTGGCCTACCTGAAGGCCATGACAAAAAAAAAGAGTCTGGATAGCATTCTTCAAGACATCACTAAGGAAAACTGCCCCAATATTCTAGAAAGAGGATGAAATGCTCATTGAAAGAACCTATCAATCACTTTCAGAAAGAGATTCCACAAGGAAAACCCCAAGACTACTCTTGTGAAACTCCAGAACTACAACCTCAATGAAAAAATATTGCAAGCTGCCAGACAAAACAATTCAAATATCAAGGGATAACAGTTAGGATTATCCAGGATCTGGCAGCTTCTATAATGAAGGATTGGAGGGCCTAGAATACTACATTCCTGAAGGCAAAGGACCTAGGATCACAACAAAGAATTAACTATCCAGGGAGATTCAGCATCATCTTTCAAGGGAGGCAATGGAGTTTCAATGAAGTAAGAGATTTTCAATCATTTCTACTGAAAAAAACAGAACTAAACAGAAAATTTAATCTATAAGCATAGGACTCAAGAGAAGCATAGAAAAGTAAATGGGGAAAATATACATTATTCAAAGGTTAAACTGTTTACATCCCTAAATGGAAAAAAAAAACAATATCTGTAACTCTTAAGAACTATATATGTCTCTGGGGCAGGCAGAGGGGGTCACTACATGGACTAAGGGTGTGGTTGTGAATGGACTCTAATGTGAAAACATCAAAGAAAAAGACATTAAGGGATAGAAAATGTCTGTAATGGAAAAAAAGAGAAAAGGGCAGGTTTAATGGGACAATTAGTTCACATGAAGAGGTGCAAAAGACCTATTACAATCAAGGGAAATGAGAGGAGAAAGGGGAAAGAAAAGGGAGGGGCTGGATAGAAGGTAGGGCAGAAACACTAGGGGAAAAGGTAAGAGAAGGGGGGGAGGAGTGATAGAAGATAAAGTAGTGGGTGGGGTGAATAAAAATATTATTAAGAGAAAAGGGGAGGGGTGATAGGAAATAAGGTAGTGGATGCTGTGGGTTAAAAAAAAACAAGACCAAGGACAGGGGTAGAAAGAAAGAACAAATGTATATATAGGGGAGAAAATAGGATGGAAGGAAATACTGAGGGATAATCATAACTGTGAATGTGAATGGGATGAACTATCCCATAAAATGGAAGCAAATTGCAGAGTGGATTAAAAAACAATCCTACAATATATTGTTTATAAGAAACACATTTGATACAGAGAAACACATATAGAGTACAGATAAATGGTTGGAACGGAATTTATTCTGCTTCAGCTAAAGTTAAAAAAAAAGCAGGGGTAGTAATGCTGATCTCAAATAAAGCAAAAGTAAAAATAAATCTTATTAAAAGAGATAGGGGGCAGCTAGGTGGCGCAGTGGTTAGAGCACCAGCCCTGAAGTCAGGAGGACCTGAGTTCAAATCTGGTCTCAAATATTTCCTAGCTGTGTGACTATGGGCAAGTCACTTAACCCAAATTGCCTAAGCAAAAAAAAAAAAAAAAAAAGATAAAGAAGGAAAGCGCATTTTGATAAAGGGTAACATAATGAATTAGTAAATCTATATGTACCAAGTGGTAGAACAGCCAAATTCCTAGAGAAGATTTTAAGCCATTTACAAGGAGATAGACAACAAAACTGTACTAGTGGGGGACTTCAACCTTCCTTCTTTCAGAATCAGATAAATCTAACTGCAAAATAAACAAGACAGAAAGTAGGGAGGTTAATAGAATCCTAGAAAACCTGTCTATGATAGAGCTCTGGAGAAAACTGAACAGGGACAGAAAGAAATACATCTTTTTCTCAGCAATATATAGCAACTACACAACAATTTACCACATATTGGGCATAAAAACTTCACAACCAAATGCAGAAAGGCAGAACTAGTAAATGCTTCCTTTTCAGACCAAAAATGCAATAAAAATTATATTCAATAAGGGAGTAGGGAAAGATATATTAAAACCAAAAGGAAATTAAATGATCTAATTCTAGAAAATGGATGGGCCAAACAACAAATCACAAAAAGAATCCATAACTTCATCCAAAAAAAAAAAAAAGACAATGAGAAAGCATACCAAAACTTATGGGATGCAGCCAAAGCAGTTCTTAGTGGAAATTTGATATCTCTAAATAGAGACATGAATAAAATAGAAAAAGAGGAAATCAATGAATTGGGCATACAATTATAAAACCTTAGAAAAAGAACAAATTTTATGAAAAAAAAACCAAAATAAATAAACCTTTGGTTAATTTGATTAGAAAAAAGAAAGAAAGAAAAAACCAAAAAACAAATCACCAGCATCAAAAATAGAACTGAGTGGGTGAACAAGTTGTGGTATATGAAGGTAATGGAATATTATTATTCTATTAAAAATGATGAACAAGCTGATTCCAAGCCTGGAAAGATTTACATGAACTGATGCTGAGCAAAACAAGCAGAACCAAGAATATATAATACGTAGTAACAATAAGAATGTGTGATGATCAACTATGAAAAACTTGATTCTTTTCAGTGGTTCAGTGATCTAAAGCAATCCCAATAGACTTTGAACAGAAAATGCCATCTGCATCCAGAAAAAGAACTAAGGAGACTGAATGTAAATCAACACATGCTATATTCACTTCTTTTTTCTGTTTTTTTATCTCTCCTCTGTCTTTTCCCTTTTGTTCTCCCAACATGATTTATAAAGTAATGTGTACTAAAAATAAATTTACTAGGGAAAAAAAGAACTAAAAAAATTTTAAAATATAAAATTTAGTAGTTCATTAAATTCTACATTTTTAAAAGGAATAATATCATTTAGAAACTTTAGTCTATTTTTCTGTAGCTTCCTTACCTACTTTGTTAAGAGAATGTTGTTATCACATATGCTTCTAGCATTTTTATATGAAGGTTTATATGAAGGCTAATACTGTTAAATACAACAAAATCCTTCTCCACTATTTTTGTCTTATGTAACCATTCTCACAATCAAACAACAAGTGTTTAATTTATTTAGTGCTTAACATATACCATGCACTGTAGTAGTTCTGGGGACAAAAATAAAAATATTTCTTTCCCTAACCTCAAGGAGCTTCCACAAACATACATAACAGTTGTTCTGAAGCTATTATCTTAATTACCAGTCTTATGATAAATCTAGTTCCCATATAGTAAGGCTACATCTTTCTTCAGTGTTCTGAAGCTAGTGCTGAAAAGTTTAGTTGATGGTGATGGTGGTGGTGGTTTTTCTTAATTCTGTATAGCTCATGAGTTATGATATCTCCAATCATCCTGATCTGTGTCATGTCACTAGAGGGAGATAGCTCTGGATAAAAGAGTGAGACTTGTGACTTTACACAGCCCTGCCTCACTTAAATCCAATTCGCCTTTCTCATATCATTGGCCCTCTTCTACAGTGAAGGACAAACAGCAATCTATGAGTAGAAGTAGCTGCCCAACGGAGAATCCAGCTGACCAGCTCCAGTTGGACTGCTCTTCCTTGCTTCCTCCCTCCCTTTATCCTCTCTTCTTTTCTCTTCTCCCTTCCTATTGGCAGTCATAACCTTACCTGTGGGTGTTCTGCCCAAAGGAATATAAATTTCTAAACCTGGCAAGCTATCTTGAGATTTATGGACTGTATTCTTTTTTTCTTCCCTACTTATTGTATCATTTAAAAAAATTAAAACTGGAACAATTAACTCTTTTGCTCCAAGTTATTTCATTTATGATTTCTTGAAATACAGAACTAAAAAAAGAAAAGTTAAAAAAAAAAAGGCTTTGATAAAGCCTATTGAGATTTAAATGGAGTTACTTGATGAAACCTTTAATCCAAATCATTCTGGTACTCACTAGTTGATCAATGATACTTTCCAGCCCAAGGAAAACCTATCCTTAATCACTGATTGGGTGTCGCCTCTCAGACAGAGACGTGGGAAAGAACAGAATCTTTAAAAAGGCTAAAGTCCTCCACTGCATGCAGAGCCATCTCCAGTCCTGCAGATCCATATCTTGCCACTGGCCCCAGATAGCTGGGGAAGATCTAGTAAAGCTGGTGATTTTGTACATTTCACCCTCACTTAAGTCAAATTCACTTGCAAGTCAAGATAATCACCTTCCTGATGTCATTGATCCTTTTCCAGAATGAGAAACATAAAACAGAGCAATAAAGCTCAAGAGCCCCCACTATTTTGCTTCCTCCCATGATTCTCACTTGATTATTTGTCAGGTGCCAGACTTAGTTAGCTTTTAGAAAAAGATGGCTATTCACATGATATAGCACAAACAGCTGATGTACCTATTTGATTTGAAACTTTTTATTTCCTATTTCATTTCTATTCCCAAGTCTTTTAAAGATTTCAATTCTCAACTTCTTGTTTATTTCCAAATAATTAAATTTCTTAACTTTACCTTTCTTTGACCATGTCTGCACATACAACGAATCTATTTTAACTGTACTATTGATTTTAATTGATTATCTCTTATACATTGTAAAATAAAGACATAATAAAGTTTCAGTTTTCAAATGATGTCAATGGAGTGAAATTTTGCCCACCTGATGTCAGGCTAGCACTAAGTATCTACCACACAATAGAATAAAGTCTTCTAGACCCAGAAGGAAAAAGTAGCTGTAGTTAGAAGATTCTCACTCAGATAGTGACCTATATGGATCTAACAAAATAGAATTGGTGGTAGGGTGCTGATCTAAGAAGCCATTGGAAGAAGATATATGAATAAGAAACAAATATAGTTATCAGGATAAAATCAGTTCACAGAGTAAACTAAAAGGCATGATTTAAGTATATAACTGAAAGATTTAAAAGCAAAATCATAAGGAGGGTCTGAACTATACTGAGTTCACACAGTTTCCTGCAGACACATATGGGTTCCTACTGCCAACCATGTATGATCAGCCCTGCCTTAGAGCCTATTCTAAATTAGTTACAGTTGGAAAGCTTCTGCCACTGCCTGTATTGCCCTCTAAGGATTTGACTAAGTGTTAATGCATAATTAATTAACTTAATTTTAATTTTACAGTTCCAGCCAGCAATGTTTGAAGCCTGACTTTTTTTTTTCTCTACAAATGAATGTCTGCTGTAAAATCACTAATATATTAATAGAACAAAGCTTGGAGAAGTTGAAGGGGAAAAGCAAAGACTTTCTTCTTATGCCATATGAGATACAGGGACACAGGCTGTGGCAGGAAATATCTTGTTCTGAAGCAGGTATAGGTCATACCTGCCTTGCATATACTATTGCGTCTCTTATATGTGCTGACTTAAGCCAACACTCCAGGGACCAGGGAAATTGGTAGTCTAGTAAAAATGCTCTTTAGCTAAAGGTCAAGTGAAATTGTACTGGAAACCTTAGGGATACTTTAAAATGCACTGACTAAGGTGGGATGCTTATTAGAGGTGGTACTTAAGTACCAGTTTCATTATATAGGAACAATTGTTCATTTGTGTGAATATTTGACCTCTGTCAGGCTGCCAAATAGAATGAACCCAGAGGTGATCCCTGGCTCATATATACTCTCAGAAGTTAAAGCTATCTTGGGATTACATTCAAATGACATTATCAAGGTTAGAAGACCCAAAAATTGACCTTCTGTTTCTTTCTTTCCCTTTATATCTAATTGTAAAGTTCACTTGGCTCTTTTTCCCAAAAAAGAAAGTGCTTCAAATTCAATAAAATGATTTTTTAATGGGAAAAGAATGAGGATATAAGGAATAGGGAAGGGGGAGGGATTAAAGTCAAAAGGTTTGGAGAGTTGGCTATATGAGGAAAGTGTAATTCTAATACAGGTAACAATTAAAATATCTCAATATGTGAAACTCTTACTTAATGGCAACCCTGGTACATACTTAGTGGTCAAAAGTGTTGGTGCTGAAAATAATTCAAAATTTAGGAATTCTTTAGCCTATTCTTAGTTACCAAGAGGAAAGCTATAGAGAGAAAAAGAAAATTGCACAATATCAGAATAAGATACATGTTTAAATAAATTAAACAGTGAAAAAATTATATTGTAAGGGCTACAACAAATACTGCATTTAGTCAATTTTTAAAAGAAATAAAAACTTTGTAAATGAATCAAAAGATCAATTAAAATGATTATTAAATATCTACTATGGTACTCTGCTGGGTTAGAAGAAAAAATTATATAATTAAGTTAGATTATAATTGCTTAGGGGACTTAAAATATATTGATGGTCCATATATACATATAAGTAATAATAATACTAAATTAATAAATGATAACTACGTGAGTTCTGTGTCTAAAATAAGGTCAACTTACAGGGACAGTCAAAGATGGCTTTCCTGGACAACTTACCAGTTGATACTGTGAATAGAACACTTATATAAAGTCAAAGAACCTGGTTTCAAACTTACTTGTATGACATTGAATAAATAATTTATTTTCTTTGGGATTCAGCTTTCTCTCTTGTACAATGAGGGGTTGGGTAGCTAGCCTAGAAATCCATTCTAGCTTTACATTTACAGTTCTATGGTAGGAAATTTATGAGTAGGGGATGAGGTAGTGTTCCAGATTGCAGATATAAGGAACAGTATGAGGAAAAGTAGAGAGTGGGGAAATATGAGAAAAGTTCATCAAATGGCCTGGGTGAGCTAAAGTATAAAGAATGTATAGAAGAAGGCAGAATTATATGAAGTATGGAAGGTAGGGTAAAACATACTTATGGAGAACCTTGAATGTCAAAAAATTATAATAATTTTACATGGTATTCAGTAGAGATCTATTAAAGTATCCCAAGAAGCCACAGATCTCAGAACTATTAAAGGTGCTAGGAGGGAAAGTAACTGATAACAATTCCAAAAAGAATATTTAGAGGTTCTGATTAATAATAATTATAATAATAGTTAATACTTGTATAATGCTTTAAAGTTTCCAAAGTGCTAATATACCATTTCATATGATCCCCAATAAATAAAAAAGCAGATTACTACTATTTGTAAGGCCACTCTAGATATAGAGAATGTTCACCAATACTATAAAAGCCAGGGGTATCTTCCTGTACTTTGTACACACTATTAATGCTAGAAAAGAATAGAACAAATTGGGAAATGTGGTGGTAGTACAATTGCCTCATATTCTCTCCTATTTTTTTTCCTAATGTCTATTATGGCAGAAGCTATTTGTCTGGAGGTGTGGCTTGGTTGCTCTTATAAATTCAAATGCTATATAGGAATGTACACATAAGAGCCATGACAATCACAGTCTGACTAGTACAATTCATTGTAATCGTTCAATATGTTTGGGTTTATTCTGGGTTTCCTTTCCAAGTGCATGAGTGAAAGGAGGAAAGGAAAAAGAAAATACCAGGTGACCTAACAAGAACAAAATAGAATATTTGGTAGTTGTGGTTATAAAGTTAAAAGAGAGACCCAAGTCTTGCTTCTAAGTCCCCCCCTTTCCTTTTAATTGAATTGAAAAAAATCCCTCAAAAATTAATGAGTGGAGAAAGAAAAGAAGAGGAATGACCAAATGAATATCAAAAGTTAATATCCTCTTTAAATCAGACAAGGAAAATAACTAATAGCAAGAAAAAAAATTCAACAGAATGAACAAATATGGGTTAAAAGTTCCTGAGGTCAACTGAAAAAAAAGAAAAATAACAAATTAAATTTAACAGTAACCCTGGGGGGGGAGGGTTATTGTTAAATTTAATTTGTTATTTTTCTTTTTTTTCAGTTGACCTCAGGAACTTTTAACCCATATTTGTTCATTTTGTTCGACTTCCTCAAAACACATGAGAGGAAAGCAAAAACTTCATTTTACCCCTGTTTTTGATTATGTTAAATGAATAATTCTGTGTGATTTTAATTGAAAATCCCTATAAGTAACAATTTTTTCTTCTTAGTTACTGAAAAATCTCTTGGTTGATGAATTTCTGAAATTTGATGAAAATATATCTTGAATCTTGAGACAAATGAAAAGTCAGAGAGACAGAGTTTCTGGATAATTAATAATCAATTTATTAATTAGGCTAGCAAATAATTGGTCAGTGGTTTCCAATTTGGAGATCATTGAATGCTTAAATATCTCTGGAAAACTGGATATCCCTGACAAACAGCTTTCAACTGTGACTGATGAACAGTCAGGGAAGGGGTGGATGAAGAGGTGGGCTGAAAGCCTTCAGGTCCTCCTGCTGAGAACAGGGCTTGATGACAAAAGAATCCATCTCCACCCAGACCACTCAAATTGAACAGTGGGGTTACCAAAATGTGAGTTTGAGGAATTTAGGGATAGAATTCACCTAGATTAGATTCTCTTTATATTTTAACCAGAAATAAGCTTTCCTAATTGGGTGAGGTCCTGCCCAAGACTGAAAATAAAGTCCTAGAGGATTAGAACAATCTTACTGGATGCAAATTACACAAAGACCACAAACAATAAAAAGCAAATAAACTCATTTTTCCAAACCAATGGGAAACAGGAAACAGTTCAATTTATATATGTAGTGGTGTTGCTCCAATTTTGAACCTAAACAATTAATACCTGACTCAGGTACATACATATGCATGCATGTGTTTGTGTATGCATGGGAGCAATATATATACACATATATACATACATACACACATTTACATTTAAATATTTCCCTAACCATATATTTGCAACATTGATCATCATAAAGGTTCAACTATCCCTTAAGTTCCTTTTGTTCTAAATGATGCATATAGACCACATTGAGCTCTGGGATACCCTTGTATTAAAGAAAAGGATCATTTTCTCCTTTTCAACTTTTTGTCTTTATATCTGCACCCCTGAACCCCAAGAAAAATCAATTAAAGCTTAGGTTTTTTGTTCATGCTTTTGGTTCATCCCAAAACTTGGACAGTAAAAATATATTTAATATACAATGCAAATCAAGTGTAGAATAGCTATTTCTTCCACTCTAAAGAAATGCTTAATATAGGTGAGTTAGAAATAGGCACAAGAATTGAAACAATCAATAGGTTTACTTATAACTACAACTATATTCTCCTGGGGGTTTGAGGTTTAAAATGTCAGAGTCTGAAACATTTTGCAATATCATTCAATCTGTATTTTACTTTCTTCTCTAGTCTGCACTGTCCAAACACTTTTTTCCAGCTCGATGTAAGCCAGACCAATAGTTACCCTCTCTTCTTCTTCAAGGAGCTTTATCAGCTACCGAGAATCCTTTCAAAATACATCTACAACTAATGAAGAATTCAGCAACTCCTAAACTCTTGAAATCACAAGATTTCTGCCAGTGTGGGAATATCTATTGTAGCATCACTGCTCAATGGTAATGCCCAAGAAAGGAACAAAATTTAAAAAAAAAACAACACTAGCTTAAACTGATTCCCATCACCCATCCTCTCTTCTAAATTAATTGATCTCATTGCTCAACTGTATAAAATTTCATCTATTTCCATGCTTGAGTAGAGACTAGCTCCATATCTGGAATACAGTGTTTCAAAGAATAACTTAAGTGTAGGAGAAGGCTAGAAAACTTAAAATCTTAAAAAAAATTAAAAACATAAAACAGAGTTGGAAGAAATAAAATAAGAATCATAGGATCATAGAGATGGGAGAAGCCTTAGAGAAGAACTAATTAAACCCCTCATTTTTCCAGAGCCAGAGAAACAGAAATATCTATCTCCATGCTGGTGCACAAGTAGCTCCATATCTTGAATCAAATGTTTCTCCAGTTTTGCTTCACAAAACCTCCAGTTTTCTACAAAACTCATCTCAAGTACCAAATCTCATAAAAAGGTATTTCTTGCTTCTCTCCTCTCCCTTAATGTGGGAGTGAATTAATTCCTTAATTTTTGTTTATTTAGGTAACTATAAAGCCACATCAACAGACTCAGCCTTAATTCTTTGAGCCAATTAACTCTCAAGGATATTTTCCATACTTTTTTTTTCTTTTGCTGAGGCAATTGGGGTTAAGTGATTTGCCCAGGGTCACACAGCTAGGGATTGCTAAATGTCTGAAGCCATATTTGAACTCAGGTACTCCTGACTTCAAAGCCAGCACTCTATCAACTGTACCATTTAGCCTACCCCTTCAATACCTTTTTAAGAAAAAACTAATTTCATGTACTTGAAGGAGTAAGTCTAGATTGGTAGAGATAATGCTGGGTTCAACATTAAATATTTGTGTAAGGGATTTACTGATTTCAGAAGTGAGATAATGGTTCTAGAAACTTTTTGGGAGATACATTTATGGAAAGATAAAATATTTTAGAAGTTATAGGTGTGTAGTTAGCAAAAGCAAATTCTTCAACATGTCCTCATTAAAAACTGAAAAATAGATTTCCTTGGAAAAATTGGACACCTATTAAGTTTGAGCTGAAGTTTCATTCCAATGCCAGCTAAAGGGTTCATTCACTCATATATTCTTTTTTTGTATAATTTTTTTCTGATTTCTATTTGTTATTTGCTTGGATAAATGGGATAACTTACTATTAATCTTTTATATAATCAATCCTTGATGGGAAAGAATTTAGGTGATAAAATTAAGCTATGACCCACTCTCCCCTTAAAGGGCCACAGTTCTCTTAAATGTTTTTTTTTATTTCTAAACCTGAACTATCAATAGGCCAGATATATATGTAATTCTAGTATCTAGCTAAGGTCCTTCTTTTCTCCCCTAATGACAAAAATTTTAGTCTCCTTTAGTGTGGGATAAATTTCATTTCAACGTCTCAGGATAGAGATATCTATTTCTAATACCCATGAGCTAGGTCTATACATTTATGAGCATACTATATTACTTTCAGGTGGCATCTAGATGCTGTAGTAGATAAAGTGCTAGAACTGGAGTCAGAAAGACTCATCTTCCTGAGTTCAAATTTTATCTCAGGCATTTACTAGCTGTGTGGCCCTGAGCAAGTCACTTAACCATATTTGCCTTAAGTTCCCCATTTATAAAATGATCTGGAACAGAAAATGGCAAAGCATTCTTGTACCTTTGAGAAGAAAACCTTAAAGGGGGCACAAAAATTGGACACAACTGGGAAAATAACACAAACAAAAATCTTATTTAAATTTTAAAAGAAAAATTCTTTGTTCATGTTTTTGCCCTGATTAATGAGGCAAAGCTTAGGATAAAAAAGAAAAGTTTATTTAAAAACATCAAGAGAGTAACAAGTTGATGATCACTAGAGATCAATAAGGGATTCAAGATGGAGCCAGTTTTTATTGAAAATTTATTGAGAACTTTCATAATGAGACTGTTGTTCTCAAAGAGGGCCAATTACATCATGAGACTGACTTTTTGACTTGCCCATGAATTGGATTTAAATGAGGTAAAACTGTACAAAGTCATCGGCCTCACTCTTCTTTCCAGGGTCATCTAAGTCCAGTGAAGGACAAAAATCAAGATGACTGGCCTGGGATGCAGGGGCTAGCCTTGTTATCTTCAATGTTTGACTAATTTCTACATACTCCACAGTGCCTGCTTTAATCACCTTGATAGCCATTGGAACAGATTATTCTCATCTGCCCCTTCTGCCAAGGAAAGTCTTCACATGCTTGGGGAAGACACCGCTTTAATTTAACAGGTATGAAGCTTATTAATTTATTAAAAATGAAAATAAAGCATTTATATAGCACCTACTGTGTGCCAGGCACTGTGCTAAGTTCTCTGCAAATGTTATCTGATTTAAGTATCACAACAACCCTATAAAATAGTGGGTACTATTATATCCAATTTTTGGTGGAGGAAACAGGCAGTTTCCCCAGTGCCTTGCCTAGAATAATACAAGTATTAAGATCTGAGACTGGATGTGAACTCAGGTCTTCCTGACTCCAGATAGAGCTCTATTTGCTGCATTAACCTCATTCCTACCTTGACACAAGTTATCATCCTCCAAAGGATAGAGGAACACACACACACACACACACACACACACAGAGAGAGAGAGAGAGAGAGAGAGAGAGAGAGAGAGAGAGAGCAGAACAGTTGGACTAATCTGGAAGATAAGGTTAATATCAGACAGACCATGTGTGCTTAATAAAACAAATTTATATAAATTTAAGGTTAAATTGGGGTGTATGTAATAAAGAAAATAAAAGTGAAATTTGACCACATAGGGAAGCAATGAAGTTCTTACATTTTACTGATATAAGAAAAAAATATATAGCTGAACTCATAAGGGACAAAGAAATTCAGCAATCAGAATTTTGAATATAATTTATTTTGGTTCACCAATAAAAAGGAAATGGATTTAAAATTGGTAAGAAAAAAAAGAAAACCCTCCAAAATATACTGCCTATAGGAAATACCTAAGATTGAAGCACGCTTTCAAATTTGAAATGCGATGTTAAAAATAAGTCATGCATTAAGTGAGTTTAGAAAACAGGAATTATAGTCATGATTTCAGACAAATCTAATTTCAAATTAGATAATAGAGAAAAATATAGCAAGTATATCATCTTGAAAGGAAATCTTGTCATTAAATTAGATTCATATTAAATGTAGAAGCACATAACAGCAATAGTCACTATATTTTAAGAAGGAAAACATAACCAAATTACAAAAGAAGCCACACATAAAGGCATTAATACTAGATATTCCTACATTTCTTTTAGAAATAAAATTAATTTTTAGGTTTGACAGCTGAAATGCAATGTTGCTGAGATGCTGAAGGGAGCATTATAAGTTAAAACACTAAGAGGGTGGCATTAGGAACTTAAATCTAAAATAAAAAGCTACCAATCTAATCTAATCCTCTCCTTTTGCACTTGAAGAAACTATGAGGCACAAGGAGAATAATTTGGCCCAAGTCACATGAATAATAAAAGTCAAAGATTTGACTTGAACACAAGTTCTCTGATTTCAAAATCAATGCTCTTCTCATTTTGATGCATTCCATTTCCAGTTTGGACATTGACTTCAGAACCTTGTGAAGGCTGCATCTGATAAGCTAGATTCCTTAATATCACTGAATATGGTGACTAACTCAGAGTTGCCAGGCTGCCACAAATGACCAGATCCTGGGATTCTAGGCTTCTCAGTACTTCGTATGATGTAGCATCTCAGTCACCAGGCCAGAGCAGGAGTCCATCACACCTGTATGCTATCTCCAGGTTATATAGCCTTTTCTACCATTTTGGGAATAGACAAAGAAATTGACACTAAAAATGAGTCCATTCAGAATGCTGGGAAGACAATCATCTGGTTCAAGAAGGCTAATCAATCTCCCTTGTTCCTATCATTTTTGGAAAAAAAAAATAATACGGTGTTGTTTTTTATAATCAAAAGGATCCATGGGGAGGATGGGGGTTCTCAGTCCCCTCGTACTTTTTTTTTTTACTTCTGCTAGCAAACTCTCACCGTTTTCTCTCCATAATCCAATAATTTAATAACCATCCCTCTATGTGGAAACTTCTTCTGTAAAGTATCTCTCCATAAACTGCTAAATGGTATTGGCCCTTGAGTAAGGAAGACTGGAATTCAGTCTTTGGTATGATCTTGGGCAAGTCACTTAAGATCAATGATTGATAATTAAGAAATTACAAAATGGGGAGGCAGGCATGGCAGTTTGGGGTATACTTACTAGGAAAGACCACTATGGTAATCTTTAATCACACTTTAATAACCACAGACGACATAAGCACAGAAAGTTCATAGACAAATAACAAAAAAGGTATACAGATTGGGGCAGCTAGGTGGCGCAGTGGATAGAGCACCAGCCCTGAAGTCAGGAGGACCTGAGTTCAAATCTGGTCTCAGACACTTAACATTCCCTAGCTGTGTGACCCTGGGCAAGTCACTTAACCCTAATTGCCTCAGCAAAAAGCAAAAAAAAAAAAAAAAAAAAGGTATACAGATTAATGGAGTGAAGACAGAAGATGGGATAGAGAAGGAAGGCAAGAAGAGGGAGGAAGAGGATTGGGGGGAGAGAGACAGAGAGTATCATTCATGTAAACATGATTCAGAATTGGGAGCAATAAGTAGCATGGACCCAGTGGAATTGGAAAAGTTCTGGGGGGATAGGAGTTTGAATCGTCATTTTTATAGTTTTTGTTTGTTTGTTTGTTTTAGAGGAACATACTAACTCTTATCTGTGTCAACTTTGAGTTAGTTCATTAATATGCTCAAATTGTTTCAAAGTTGTCAGAAAAACTTTAAAGTTAATATGTCTATATTATCTGAAAATGCTCAGCCTCATTTGGTGATCTACTTTGGTCTTTACCATGGAGATCGGGAATTTGTCTGGATTTGCACATCATAAGATCAAAAGGCCCAACAGCAAGACCTAGAAGATTTCCCCTGATTCAGCACATAATACCAGATGTGATTGTTGGTTAATATATTTGATCTTTAGGACACTGATCTCTAGGTTCTGTTTTGTATTCTCATTTCCTGCTATTGCCTCTTTATACTGACTCCTTATAAACTTTGTTATTATATTGAGTAAGAATAGGGATGGGAGGAAGTAATCAGGGAGACTAGAGCAAAATATAATTTTAACACACTCAGTTTCGTTAACTATAAAATGGGGATATTAATAACATCTGCTTCCAAAGGTTACTGTGAGGATCAAATGAGATATTTGTAAAGAATTTAGCGTAGTGCCTGGTGCTTAGTAAGTCTTTAATACATGATTATTTCCTTCCTTCTTTCCTCTTTCTCATCCTCAATCTCATCTCTACCTTTCCTGTGCCCCCATGCTATTCATTTCCCCATCTCCATTATGCCATTCTGGGTGCACCTTATTTTATTTCCTTGCCCCTCCCCAACACTGATTTGTTGATGGAAAGGAGGTATACTACTTTCTTCTTACTGCTACTTCTGGACCCTCCCTCCACTGACCTCATTCACTAACCTCTCTTCCTTTTATACCTACTCCATGATTTTATATGACCTATAAATATCCTAGTTGTATTCTGTATCTCAGGTTATTCTCCTTCCTTTTTCATGAAGTTCAGTACCTCTCTGAATATTTCTCTACACCAGTTCTTATTTTCATTTGAAGACTACCCTTTCCAAAAATGTTATACATACTTATACACATATATGTGTGTATGTATACATGTATATATATATATATATATATATATATATATATATATATATATATACATATGTACACTCCAGTTCATTACTCAATCAATAAATATTTGTTGACTGCCTACTATTTTCCAGACACTGTTCTAGTCCTTAGGGATGTAAAATAAACTCTGGGCAACTAGGTTGCATAGTAGATAGAGTACTAAGGCTGTAGTCAGTAAGCTTCCTCTCCAAATCCTTCCTCAGACACTAGCTATGTGACCCTGGGGAAGTTATATAATTCTGTTTGCCTCAGTTTCCTCATCTGTTAAAAGAGCTGGAAAAGAAAATGGCAAACCCCAAATGAGTTGGACACAACCGAAAAACAACAAAATAGCCTCTGCTCTCAAGGATCTTACATTCACTAACCTCATGTGGAGATTGGGACTGCGAATTCTTTCACAAAAACCTGCAACACCAGCCTGGGGACCCCCATTGCTGTTAGGGTATCTCTCACCCCTCAACATTTCTCATTCCTCAACATTAATCTTTTATTTCCTTATGATTGCCTCGCTATTATACTTTTGCTATTTAATGTTCAGGTTTAGAACTGTTACTCTTCATTTTCTCTAAGCCTTCTTTACTATTACTTCATTTAAGTAGATGACAAATTATTATTTTGCTGAACAGAAGACATTTGTCATGTCTATTCTACTTATTTATCTATTCATGAGGCAATCCCCAAATCTAGCCTTACATCTTAAATCTCTTGTCCCTCTACCATAATGTTGGGGTTCAAAGTGATGGAATATAGCTTCTAGGGGAGACAGCAGTAAGGAGGTCCTCTCCAATCTTAGAGTGCTTCTGTTCTAACAATCTGTCAGTGATTCTAAAGTCTTGTGGCTAGAATCAGTGATCCTGAGATCCCCCTTACCCCCACCTTAGGCCCCCTCTTGCCTTTGTTTCTCTGATAGCTGGGCCCTATAAAAGCCTCTGGAATTATTTGCTGGGTGCTAGATGTTTTGAGACAAGAGTCCCCATTCAGCTGGCTGGGGGTTGGACATGGGTTCTGTTTAACTACTAGTCCATATTCTCACTATTAAAATATTAAAAACCCAATTTCTGTCTTGCCTCAGTTTCTCCAGCATTACACTCCAAGTCAAGGGGCAAAGTTTATTATGATTGTACACCAATTGAAGTGGGCTAAGTTCGAAGGGAATTTAGCAAAAAGCCAAAAACAAGAAGATAAGGTCATATAGACAATAAGTTTTAAGTGTCTGAGGTTGCATTTGAACTCAGGTCCTCTGGATTTCAGGGCCAGCTCTCTATCCACTGCAGCATTCTAGGTACCCCATAAGCCTTTTTGTTGTTCAAACTTTTCACTCGTGTCTGATTCTTCATGGTTTTTTTTTTTTTGTCAAATATATGACTATGGTTTGGCTGTTCTCTTCTATACTTTAGACCAGCCTAAATAATTTGTTCTGTCTAATTTGCCCCTGAATCTGATATAATTGTGACCCTTCTTATCAAAAAACTACAGCTCTACCTGTGTTATTATTATTTTCTTAAATATAATCAAGCCTGCTATGGACTAGATGACTGAAGTTTCATTCCTTGAAACAGAGAAAGAGCCAGGAATAGAGGAATTCAGAATGGGTGTAAATTGTGCAATCCCTCTTTTGACTTCCTCTTTTTTTCCTCTACCAGGCTTATAAGGTATACCTTAGAATGAAAGCAACTAAAAATGAAAGCAAGTTCAAATATAAAATTCTGGTTTTTATTTACCTCTCCTGTTTATAACTTTGGCTGGCTCAAAACTCAAGGATTTCAAGTACTCCAGATGGCTTATTGTTTCCTCCACTGCTTTTGCCCTAGGGAAAGAGCACTGAGTAAATCTATTATATTCCTTCCACATCAATTGTATCACTCCTCAAATCCTCAGTACAAAAAAGACAATCATAGGTAACAAGTAAGAATATTTATCAAAGCAATTAGTGAACCCAAAATCGAAGAAATTATACAGATTAATGTAGGAAATAAAATTCACAAAAGTAAATGGGCTTTTCAACTTGGAAATCTGAGAAAATCTAAGTTTAACCAAGGAGATAAATTTTACCCAAAAAGTCCATTTTAGCACTTTTTGAGGTTACAAGCAATCATCAGGGAATTCTCTAGTATGTCATTCAAAGGTCATACTTTGTTCTCTGCTTTCTCCCTTCCTTACTTAGTATCTTTGGTCATCCAAAGTTACATTCCCTATGCATACACAAAATTGTAGCCTCAGAAGTCTCCCATACATATCATGTTCCTTCATATGTATGTGGTTGTCCTTCAGGGAACCACTCAGACAAACCTGGAGTGGGGAATTTAAAAAAAAATTATTGTCATTTATACTTTTTACTTTAATATCACATTCACTTTCCAAATATATCTGCCTGTCATTCCTCTACCTAGTAAGCCATCTCTGGAACCAAAATTTTCAAAAGAGAGAGAGAAAAATTAGGACATGAAAGATAACCAACATATTGTAATGCCTCTGTTTCCCTGAATGGTAATCCCTCAGTTTCAGAAAGGCACTGTAGTATTTCACCATTTCCTTTTCCAGCCCATTTTAAAGCTGAGGAACTAAAATAACCAGTATTAAATGTGTTGCCCAGGGTCAGACAGATGGTAAGCATCTAATGCTGGATTTGAATTCATGAATACAAGTTTTTCTGATTCCAAGAACAGTCCTCTTATCTACTACATCACCTCGCTGCCCATAACTATAGAAATATAGAGAAAAAAATATTTACTATGACAAATGAGATTTATGCCAGAGTGCAAGAATGGTTGAATACTAGGAAAATTGTCAGCATATAGACAACAACTTATGTCATTATTTAGATGCAAATACTGAAATTGTTTTTGCCAAAATATAATACATTTATGTCTAAATTTACATTTCTCTTTGTTATTAATGATACTGAAATTAGATTTTATGTGATTGTTGAACATTTGAAAACCTTATTTTGAATGCACAGTTTCTTTGACCACATGTCTCTCTTGGTCATTTATAATCTATATCATCACTTTTGGATTTCATTTCATTGGAATTTTCTATTTTATCTTTTATGACTATCTTTATTCTTTGTTTGGTTAAGAATTTTCTCCCTAGTCATATTTGTGAAAGTTGTCTCATTCTGATGTCTATTTTTTAAAATTATGTGACCTTTTATATTTATATCTTATATCAATTTGGAACTTATTGTGGTAAGCTGTCTGCTTAGATGGATTTTCCTCAAATTCTTCTGTATTATTCCCATCTAAAAGGTACCAAAGGAACAAGAAATGTCTCATATATTTAACCTTATGAGTTAAGTTAATGAGAAACAAAGATTAAGTGATATGCTAACATTATGGCTTAGAGGTATACTTGAGGAGTGGTAGTGGTGGGTAGTTCCCATCATTGAATTCTACAGATTTCTGACCAATAAAATCAATATTAAATTACTACCATTGGCCAACATTGTTTGTGGCACTCCCAAGGTCAGGTATCCTTAAGAACTTTCTCACATTTCATCGATGCCATAGAAAGCCACTTAAAGGAAACAATGTGCACTAACATGAGAAAAGTTCAGTTGGTGACATTTAAGAAGCTGCTTTTACACATATACAATGCACAAAGGGATTCCCATGTGACCTCACAGACAATTTATGGTAATGGTAGAGATATAAGGAGTGTTGTATCATTAGGAGCAAAAAGTGTTTACCTGATGACTGATCAGGAGGTGGTTGTTCTCTCTGTAGCTGTTAGACACACACTAAGATTCTTCTTTTCCCCTAAGGATGACTTTTACAGGATCCAGCAATCATTTAGTCAATCAATAAGCATTTATACTTACTGTGTGGCCAGATGCTGTGAATAGACAAAATAAGGCTGACGGTCTTCTCAAGCAGCTTTTGTTCTAATAGAAGAGACAATTTATACACCTGATTACTGGAGGAGACTACCTTTCCCAGCACTATATCCAACCTTTTGGTTGTGCACTAGGTTCATTTTTCTAGGGCTAAATTCTAAGCAGGAGAAAAAGACTCTTCAATTCTAACATTCACTAATTAACACTCCTACTTTGGCTACTTTTTTAAAAGTTGTTACTTAATGAGATGCTAATTATAAAAATGATTGTAGTCTCAAAGCCTGGGATTTCTCCCACAAAGACATACCCTAAATAAGTAAAAACACGAATCAGATTTGGAACAAGCAGTTTATTCCCATGCTAAAAAGGGAATATTAAGCAGTAAAAAATCACAGAATGATAAGGACAGAATACAATTATTTATCACTACAAGTATAATCATTTGGAAGACTAATGTTTTAGCCTTGTTGAAACACAATGTTTGCAAGTCTCATAATTAGTAATTTTACTTTTCTCCCCTGTGTTAGTGTTGTTGCATCAAATAGCAAAATAAAATCCAATTTGGTTATTTTCTGAGATTCTCATGCTCTGTCGCTTCTATGTCCAAAGTTTTATTCTACTACTTCTATTACTGTAACAGCAATCAGCAATTGCACACCAATAATAATGGCTGATATTTTTATAGTGCTATATGGCAGGCATTCTACTAAGTACTTTACAAATATTATCTCATTTGGTCTTTGCAACAAACCTGGGAGGTGGATGCTATTATCCCATTTAATAGTTGAGGAAACTGAAGCGAGCAAATAATTATTTGCCCAAGGTCATACAGCTAGAGTCTGAGATTGGACTTGAACTTAGATCTTCCTTACTCCAGAACCACCACTCTATCCACTATGCCATTTATCTGCCAAAGTAGCTAGCAGGCACTGCTCTTGTTGCCAATTCATAAAGACTTTCTGGAAAAGGAAACAAAAACAAAGAAAAATAAGCCAAAATAATAAGATGGGAAATCAAGATAGCTCATGGCTATAATTTGGCACAAGCCTAATTAATTGAATCTCTAGACTAGTTATTATGTCAGAGTAGGGAAGGACTGTTCTTTACTTCACCCCCCAATTGAATCTACATCTTATCTTCTTGAAAGCCATGTTTAAGGGACTTAGCAGCTGAAAGATACCACTTTTTTCTCTGTATTCTTCACAATCAGCTTTTCTGGTTCAATAATCAATCAAGGAGTCTCAAATCAGTTGGAATCAAGTAAAAGATACCTACACATACTCAAATTTCTACATCCCCTGGGAATATGCAGAAATTATCTATGCATGTTATAATAGGGCAGAGAAGTCCATATGGGTGACTGGAATTTCACTTGGACTTATACTAAAGGCAGAAGAACTACTAGAGAATGTCACATAGAAAATAAAAAAGGAAACATTAACAACGTGGAAGGGCAGAAAAAGCTTCATGATAATGGTTGTGTTGAGCTAAATAATGAAGAGAATTCAAGAAGTAAAGGTAAAGGGGGAAGAAATTATTTCAGGTAATGTCAGAGAAGTAAGAGATGAGGGAGATGAATTGACAGGTGAGTAAAGGAAGGAATTCTCACTTTTTTCAGTAAAATATGAGATGAGGGCATCATTAGAGTAGCTAGGAGGAGGGATGCTATAGGAGAATTGAAGAAAAAAGTTAAACATCCATTGAGAATAGTGCAATAGAAAATCTATTAGCAGAGTATTAAGGATTGCTTTATTGCTGTAATTGCTCAGTGAGTTTCAACAATATAAATTTATCACATGACTTTGAGTAGCAATGAAGTAGATACAGAAGATTAATATGATGGGAGTAATGAAGGGTTTAGGTTCATCAACATGTAAGTGACAGTATGGGAGCAAAGGATTTGAGATGAAAATTGATGGTTCCCGAAGAGATAGAGATTGAGAAGAGAGGAGAATGTAATTGACTTGGCAAGACAATAAGGGGTACAAATAGAACAATAGAAGAACTAAGATGATAGAGAAAAGCCAGGAAGTTGCATGAGTTTTCCCTAGTTTCCTTAGGAAACACTGTTAAATCAAGCCTTTAAACAGATTCTGGAGCAACAAAATCTACAAAAAGACAGAGAAACAATTTTCCAGCTTAAGATAAGAGTACTGTAGAATTAACCCAAGTTCAGAGGATTTCACATTCAATAGGCACAGGCTTAAAAAGGGGGAAATATAGAAGTTTATTTCTGCTCAAAACCATGATTTAACAATATATGAGAAAAGAGGAAACATAAAAATAATGTGCAATTAACAACACAGTGATCACGAGACAATATAAGAAATGTACAACATATATCATCACCACTATGAGAAAGCACTAACATCTGAATTCCTTGGCTGGAAGAATCTGTGGTCACAACTATTCAGAGTCTAGAGTGGGAGGCAAGTTGTGTATAAGACTTCCTAACTGAGTTCTCAAAGTCCCTTTTCACTAACGGGTTTTTATAGACCGAGAACAAAGAAGGCACTTATGTTAAATATTCTCATTTCATACGTGACCCTTGAGACAGAGCAGCCTCCTCAGGTATAGGATGCTCCAGCACAAGAGGCCCCCCAAGGAAAATATTTGTTCATTCCTTTAGGAGAATTATATTTACTCCAAGAACTGTCCAAGTTTCTGTGGTAAACACAGGCCTGTCATAAAGAATACTCATTAATTAAGGCACCAGAAGGGCGATAAATTCTTCTTGTGATTCCTGAGATTCTATCAGATAACTGCAAGCACATTTCAAAGTTCTCAGAAAACACATTTACACAAAGGCATGCCCAAGACTCACTAGGATTCCTTACAGGTACCAGTGGAGATGATATAATAAATGACTAGAAATAAATGATTTAGTGATCTACTGTTTGACAAACTCAGATTCCAAATTCTAGGATAAGAACTCACTATTTGACAAAAACTACTGGAAAAACTGGAAAACAAAATGGCAGAAACTAAGGACAGACCAACACCTCAAATCATATACCAAGATAAAATCAAAATAGGTAGAAATGGGTATGTGATTTAGACATTAGGGTCTTTCCATAAGCAAATTAGGAGAATAAAAGATATTTTCTTTGTCAGATCTATGGATAAAGAAGAATTTATGACCAAAGGATTGAAAGAATGTTATAAAATTCAAAATGGATAATTTTGATTATATTAAACTAAAAAAGTTTTATACAAACAAAGGCAATATAATCAAGATTTGAAGTAAAGTAGAAAGTTGGGAAAGTTTTTACATCCAGTATGTCTGTGAAGGCCTCATTTCTAAAATAGAGAATAAAATCAAATTTGTAAGAATACAAGTCATTGTCCAGTTGATAAATGATCAAAGTATATTAATAGACAGTTTTCAGATGAAGAAATTAAAGGTACCTATGATCATATGAAAAAAAAAGTTCTCTAAGTCACTATGGATTAAAGAAATGCAAATTAAAGCAACTCTGAGGTTCTATCTCACACTGGATTGACTAATATGACAGAAAAGAAAATCAACAAATGTTGGGGAAAATGTGGGGAAATTTATGCATTGTGGGTGAATTTTTACACTGATCCAAACATTTTGGAAAGTAATTTGGAACCATGCCTAAAGGGTTATAAAACTGTGCATACCTTTTGATCCAGCAACATCATTCTGGATCTATATCCCAAAGAGATCATAAAAATGTAAAAGAACTTATAGGTATAAAAATATTTATAACAGCTCTTTTTGTGGTGGCAAAGAATTAGAAATTGCGGGGATATCCTTCAGTTGAGAAATTACTAAACAAGTTGTGGTTTGTGAATGTAATGGAATATTATTGTATTTAATTAGTTAATTAAATAAGAAATGATGAGCAAGAAGATTTCAGAAAAACCTGGAAACTTTAAATGAGCTGTTGATGAGTAAAGTGATCAGAACCAGGTGTACAACGTTCACACAATAGTGTGAGATGATCAATTATGATAGACTTAGCTCTTCTCAGCAATACAGCAACACAAAAAGACTCATGATACAAAATGCTATCCAGATCCAGAGAAAGAACTATGGAATATGAATGGCAGATCATTTTTACTTTATTTTTTTCTTTCTTGTGGTTTTCTTCTTTTCTTCTTATTCTTCTTTCACAACATGACTAATGTGGTGAAACATTTAATAAGATGGTACATGTATTATCTATATCTGATTACTTGCTATCTTAGGGAGGGATGAGGAGAGGGCGGAAGGGAGAAAAATTTGGAACTGGAAATCATATAAAGTGAATGTAATTGGGAGAAAAATGTGAAATACTATTAAGTGTGGAAAAGAAGAGTTAGAAGGGGCCTCAGAGGTTAAATAATTCAACATATTTATTTTACAGAAAAATAAACTGAAATCCGGAGAAGTTAAATGTTCTGAGATTTTACAGGTAGTATAGAAGTAAGAAATGAAGGTGGATACTCTGATTCCAGATCCCAGCACTTTTCTCTGCATCAAACTGTCCTTGGGGTATTCCTAATAACTGTCAGTTATCAATAACCTGTGGGTGCAACTATATGCTTGGTGAAAGTGAAGATGAAAACTAAGATTTTCATGGGAACTTCTATAACCATTAATAGATTGGAAATTAAGAATTTACCAGAAGTAATGGATTACTGGGCTCATGAAGTTTAATGTTGTGTTTTATTTGTAACGTTGTTCATTAA
This sequence comes from Myrmecobius fasciatus, assembly GCA_023553655.1. Lineage (NCBI taxonomy): Eukaryota > Metazoa > Chordata > Mammalia > Dasyuromorphia > Myrmecobiidae > Myrmecobius > Myrmecobius fasciatus. The sequence continues at coordinate 11,701 of JAJPUD010011222.1, read as the reverse complement.
TATTCTCTAATTTATAGTATGAATATACAATCCTTTGTATTATGGGAAGTTGGAAAGAATATAAGGATCGTAACTGGGTAGGGGTAAACAAACCTAATATTTTATATATTTTTTGAACATCAGGAAAAATATAACAAGTTAGAAACTGGAGAGACACTAAAAGAAAGACTCAAAATAGGAGAGTGATTTAGTTGGTCCCTTCATGCCATCAGTGCAGAGGTCAAGACAGAAAGTCTGCATTTGAATGTTTAAGGAGGATTTGGAGCAGTTTGAGGTTGGAGCACCACCTGGTGGCAGCTGTAGAGATTGCAGTCTAAGAAATAAACCTCAAGGACCCATAGAAAGTAAATGTTTCTGTTAAAAGAATAAATTATCATAAAAAATTAAAAAATTAAAATAAATTAAAATAAAAAAAGAATTAAATATCACTCCACAATAGTATATAGTGTAACATACTGGTCTAAATATAATTTGTCATATAGTTTTCCAACATTCTAGAAGTTCTTTTCAAATAGTAAAATAGTAAAATTTTAGTTTTTATATCAAAGGAAAAATTCAAAGCCAGTTCTTCCTGATTCCAATTTGTGCTGTGCTATGGTATAATTTTTTGGGAAAAGGAATCTTGTTTTACTCATATACTTAGTAATAAGTGGATAAGAAATTTAAATTTAAAAGACAAATCATTAGATTAAAAAAACCATCAAAGAATTAAGCATTGTATTTAAGAATTATGGCTAGCAAGAAATTTTGTTAAATGTTTTATTGAAGCTGACAAATAATTAGCTTTATTTCCCAACAAAACCCCTTCTACTGCATACACATGCTATAACCCTACATTACCATAATTGAATCAATTAACACAAGTCGATGCATTGACCATGTCTGAAAGTATACTCTATACAGTTAGGTCTCTAGCCCACTGCCAAGAAGTGAGAATAATGCTTTATTATTAATTATCTGAAGTCATGATAGTATTGATATGAATTCTGACTTTTTTCTCACTTTACATTATAAAGATCACTGTGCAAATTTTTGTCCTGCTTCTGCATATTTTGTCCAGTATCCTTTTATATAAGACTTCAGGGAAAAGATTCTTAATCAAATAAAGAATTCAGGAGATGTTAAAATTCCATTATTAAAAAACATTTGAAAAGCTTTTGAACAAATCAATTCAGCTAGACTGAAGAAAGCCTCTCAAGTGGGAAAAAATACTTGCATCAAACAGTTAAATGGTTAAGAGAAACAATTTTCCAATAACTGTAATCCCAAGGAAATACCTATTTGCAACATTATTCTTTCTATTGAAGAAGGGTCTCCGGACTAAAAGTAATAAAAGTAAGCAATGGTGGGCTTTGAAGAGGTTCCATATCTGTCTCAATGCAAAGTGTTTCTAAGTCTTAAAAAGTCAGCTCAGAAGAATCCCAACCCCCAATCCCACAAAGTCCTGTAAAAAAGAATGTCAATTCTGGAAGGAGATTCTAAATCATCTCATACCATAACTTTCAGAATAAGGTAATAGGAGACAATTACCCTCTGTGGTCTTCCAGTGGACAGATACAGAGTGGAATCTCTCAGTACTTCTAACTTCCAGCAGGTCAAACACTCTTATAATTCTGAGATGGCAGTGATGGAAAAAATAAAATAAGATTCTGATCAGGTAACTGGAGTCTAGGAAGGACTCACCTCAGAGCCTATCCTGGAGTTTCAATCCCAGAGGATAAGGCATGTATAGGAGCAGATATTGGGTAAAACAATTTAGCTCCAAATCTCTGAGTCTGCAGAAGAAAAGAGAAATCCTATCCTCGACTTCCCTAAGTGTCATCAGGGGATTGAAGCTCCAGATCTGAAATTGTTTAAAGTCCCATTGTCCCCATGCAATAGTTGATATTTATTGAGGTGAAAATCTCTGTGCTTTCATCCCTTTCTACTTCACCCCTATCATCCATATCATCCTCTGTACTCCCATTTCATCATAAATTCCCCATTTTCTTAGAGCTCTTTATTTCACAATAACCTGGTCTCCATTTTCATCAACTCCTTAAATTCCCACAATCTTTTTCCCCCTCAGACCTTGCAACTCTATTATTTGGAACTGTGAAATTCCTCTCTCTGTGAACAGTCTCCTGTCCTTCAGTATCTCCTCCAAAATCTCTCAACAGAACTTATTCTTCATTTTCAGTGCAATCTCCAATTCTTCTTTCTCTCCTCGTACTCTCAATCTCACCCCTGCTCTGGGCTCTTTCGCCCCCTCCTCCTATTTTCATATACACCTTATCAAATCCAATCCTAAATCACCTCAAACATCCTCATGTTCCACTTCTACTCAAATGCTCATAAAGTCTATTTACAGAGTTGACTTCACTTTTGTAATCTGATATTATCTGGGCTATTTCTCTTTATCAGCCTTTTTGTTATTTTGCCATTTATTCTCTATGACACTCCCTAAATTGGCCATTTTAAATCATTTCTTCTTTCTTTAGACATCTTATACCACATCTTCCGCCTTTCCTTTTCAGAAGAGAAACTCACCTCCTACTTTACCAAAAAATTAAAAACTATTCAATATAAGTTGTCTCTTCTACCCCATTTCATACCTCAAAATCACATCTTAATCATTCCCTATTCTCTTCTCCTATATCTCATGAAAGATAAAATTGATATCTTTTTAACAAGGTCAACCACTCAACTTAAGCTTTTGATCCTGTTTCTTCACATTTCAGCTGATAGTTTGCCCCTACAATTCCCTCTCTTTTTTTCAATATTTATTTATTGACTCCTTTCCTGCTGCATACAAATGTACTCACATCTCCCCAACCTTAACTTTTTTCCCTATTGTTTCCTTGGAGTTTCCTTAGAGAACAAGGAAGGATAACTCCTGAACTACATATTATTTGGGTATCAAAGACAGTGAGTTTCTCAGACTGTATAGGTCTGATTAAAATTAAAATTGATTTTTTTCTCAAAGCTACTTTATTCTTTTTTTTAAAGCTACTTTATTCTTGAGGATTGTTAATTGACCTTATAATTAAATCAAATGCTGGCCAATGTGCAAAATTCAAAAATGCACCACAACTCTGAGATATTGAGGAGGAAATGTTATAGGTACTTTACTTTAAAGCAAATTTTTTTTAATAGCAAGAAACTCACTCAAGATTAGGAGGGAAGCAATAAATTGGGAAATCATCTTTACATTTAAGGGTTCTGATAAAGACCTCATTTCTAAAATATATAGAAAATTGTCTCATATTTATAAGAATTCAAGCCATCTCCAATCAATAAATGGTCAAAGGATATGAACAGACAATTTTCAGATGATGAAATTAAAACTATTTCTAATCATATGAAAAGGTACTCCAAATCACTATTGATCAGAAAAATGCAAATTAAGACAACTCTGAGGTACCACTACACCCCTGTCAGATTGGCTAAAATGACAGGAAAAGATAATGACGAAGGTTGGAGGGGATGTGGGAAAACTGCGACACTGACACATTGTTGGTGGAACTGTGAACGGCTCCAGCCATTCTGGAGAGGAATTTGGAACTGTACTCAAAAAGTTATCAAACTGTGCATACCCTTTGACCCAGCAGTATTTCTATTGGGCTTATGTCCCAAAGAAATCATAAAGGAAGGAAAGGGCCCCACATGTGCAAGAATGTTTGTGGCAGCCCTCTTTGTAGTGGCTAGAAAATGGAAACTGAATGGATGCCCCTCAATTGGAGAGTGGCTGAATAAATTATGGTATATGAATGTCATGGAATATTATTGTTTTGTAAGAAACGACCAGCAGGACGATTTCAGAGAGGCCTGGAGAGACTTGCATGGACTGATGCTGAGTGAAATGAGCAGAACCAGGAGATCATTATACATGGCAACAACAATACTATATGATGATCAGTTCTGATGGACATGGCTCTCTTCAACAATGAAATGTTTCAAACCACTTCCAATTGTTCACTGAAGAAAGCCATATACACCCAGAGAGAGGGATGTGAAATGTGGACCACAACATAACATTTTCATGCTCCCGATGTTTGCTTTCATTGTTTCCTTTCTCTGATTTTTCTTTCTTGTAGATATGATTTTTCTTGCACAATAATGATGTGTGGAAATATATATACATATATTCGATTTGTCAAGTATTTTAACATAATTAACATGTAGTGGATATCCTGCCATCTAGGGGAGAGGTGGGGAGTAGGGGGGGAAATTTGTAACAGAAAGCTTTGTAAGGGATAACGTTGAAGAATTACCCATATATGTTTTATAAATAAAAAATTAATTAATTATTTAATAAAAAAGAATATTCTACCAAAAAAAAGGAAAAAAAAAAAAGAAACTCACTATGGTAGAAAAGAGAAAGATGATAAAATATCTTTTTTTGGCAAGACAATTCGAGTTAAGTGACTACTTAGGGTCTCACCGTTAGGAAGTGCTGTGTGTCTGAGGTGGGATTTGAACTCAGTCCCTCCTGACTTCTGGGCCATTCTCCATCCACTGTGCCATCTAACTACCCCAATAAAATGTCTTTTAAATTATTAGCTTAAAAAAATTATAAATACAAAGCTTATGAGAATTATACATACATGCATATGTGCATACATACATAGTCTTTCTCTTCCACACTATTCTTTTATTAGCAATATTCTTTGAGTACTTTCATCTGAACATCACATAGATATCTCGGGCTCAACAAGCCCAAAACAGAACTCACAACATTCTTCCTCAAAAAATATTCCTCCTCAAAACTTCTCCATTTCTGTTGATTATTCCACTGTATTTCCAATTCATCTCTCTATTCTCACTACATTGGCAATCTCATAGGCATTCTTGAGTTTCCTTTCTCCCTCAACCACAAGACTTTATCATTTCTATTCTTTTCTATTCTTTCTCCACAATATTCTACATATCTGTCCTATTTTCTCCATTCACACAGCTTCTATCTTAGTTAATATCCCAATGTCCTCTTGCCTTACTTTTGGTAATAACCTCCTAAATTGGCTTTCCTGCCTTGAGTTCTCCTCACTCCAATCTATCCCCAACATGGCTGGCAAATTGGAAGTTCTAAAATGTAAGTCTTATCATCCATTACTCATTACCTTAATTCAAAAATCAACAATAGCTCTCTGCTGTCTCGAGGATTAACAAATTAATCAGCAAGCATTTCAAATGCCTCCTATGTACCACATATTGTACTGGGTACTGGGGTTATAAATCAATCCCTGCTCTTAGGAAGCATATATTTTAATGAGAGATATTTGTAATATATGCAAAAATAATAAAGAAAATTAATACAAATATATACAAAGCAGTTAAGTATAAGGAAAGATCCTAGCAGAAGACTAATCAAAGATTCATGTCAGAAAGCCAAGTTATATCAGACCCCTGAGATCATGTCCCTGAGGTTAAATTTTCCCTATAAAATCTACTCATGGGCCATGGCATCCCTGCTGCCTTCCTTTGGGTCAGTCCCCCAGGGCACTTGCCTCATAGTATCTTTCCCCTTACCCCTTCTCCATGCCGTGTGGTCTCCCCTAATCCCACTGTGTCTTGTAGTGTCTCTCCTGACCCTATTTCTCTTCCTTAGAGCTAACTAACTCTTCTGGGGTGCTAAGTCCCTTTCAGGATTTAGCCTGGCAGCTAAAGGCATGCCCCAATCTCATGGGGTGTTTCCTTTCTCCTGGTAAAACCCCTTCTATGCTATCCCACTCTATTTCATATTTATCATTTATCAAATATATCAGTCTATTGTATCCTTTTGTTTTGTCTGTAAACTATTCCCCTAAATAAATCCATCTTTTCCCAAAGAGAATGGCCATTGTGAATTTGTTTCATATTTATTTTGCAATAGGTATTTCTTTCCCAGTCACATCATTTTGATTCAATTAGAAACAGTACCACAAACCTGGAAAAATGCAAATATGTATCAATTTTTAAATAAATAGAACAGAATTTGCATGCTGTAAATGAGTGTACTTGACTTTAATTCTTGACAAAATTCTAAATTCAGTCATTAAAACGAAGATGAGCATATTGGGGGGAAAAAGTACTAGTTATAAAGAGCCAACATGGCTTCAGCAATAGGACATTTCAAACTAACCTTATTTCCTTTATTGACAGTGAAGAAATATAGCTTCTAGGGGAAACAGCAGTAAGGTCTCCTCCAACCTTAAAGCTCTTCTGTTCTAACAATTTGTCAATTATTCTAAAATGTTCTGGCTTTGGAATCAGTGATCCTGAGGTCCCCTCTCCCCCAACCTAAAGAGTGCTATTGTTCTAACAATCTGTCAATGATTGTACAAGTTTTCTGGCCTAGGAATATAATAATATTCTTAAAATAAATAACATTTCTTCCTTTAGACTTTAGGGAAGATATAATAGTGATCCTAATCTTATCTGTCAATGATTCTAAAGTCTTCTTCCTTAGGATAGTCCTAGATCTGCTGGTCAGTGATAAATAAATTCCTGAGACCACTGCTCAGTTCTAGGCCATAAAATGAGCATATCAATGATATGAAGAACTGGATAAATTTGTCTCTCTTTTTTTGGTCCTTTGCTAAATTCTTTTGGAACTTAGCCCACTTCAATTGGCTTTACAATTACAATAAACTTTGCCCCTTGACTTGGATATGGGTTCAAGCTTGTAAATTCTTTTGGGACACCTTGGGACACCAGTTTGAGACCCCAAGCCTTTTGGAGTCTGTTCTGAACCTCAACAACAGGATTACTATCAGGGTTACTAGACTACAGTGCTATAGATCTTATTTATATAGATTTTAAAAAACACTTGATAAAAATATTTTGTAGTATTCTTGTGGAAAAGATGGAAAGATGTGATCTAAGTCAGAGGCATTAAATATACAAACTCCAGCTGCATGCTTCAGGTAATGCTCTTGTAGTACAAAAGAGGTTAAAATATAATTGGGAAATATTTTTTAAAATAAAATATAATAGAACATGTCAATGTTCTAATGTCAATATGTGGTTTTCTAACTCAATATGCAGTCTCTGGAATTCTTACCTATGGTTTAGTAGCCTCCATTTCTATTTGAATTTCAGTCCACTCCACTAGACAATATTATATTTTCAGTCTCTCTTTCTCCATCAACTCCTTCTCCACTGTAACCTTGGAAGGTAGTCTCCAGTGGAGTGCCCCAGAGAGGCATCTATACTTGGTCCTCTGCTATTTAACATTTTCATCAACGGTTTGGATAAAGGTTTAGATGATATGAAAGACATAAAATTAGAAGGGAAAACTAACATACTAAATGGCACATTCAGAACCCCCAAAAGCTCTTTACAGGCTAAATTATTAGACTGATCCAGATGAAATGAGATTCAATAAGCCTAAGTGTAACATCTTACACTTGCATTCAAAAAATTGGTTTCACAAACAGATTTAGAGACACCATTATCCTGAAGTTTTAAAAGAATCAAGGAGTTTTAGTGGATTGTAAACTGTAAAAAATGAATTTTTCTGTCATATTTAATAACCAGCTACTGTATTAGAGCCAAGGTTTTTCCCTTTTTCTACTTCCTGGTCCAGAAATCAAGACTGTGGGAAATCTCTCCAGAAATTTCCCCAGGTAATCAGACAGTAAAAGAAATTCTAAATTTAGGCTAATGGAAGTATCCCTGCTCTTTGTATTTGCTCAGGCAGGTGGGAGGGAGGAAAAAGGTTGATTCTCCCTATTATCAAGATAGGGGATATGGAAATTGATGTCTCTTTGATCAAGATTCAAATGACTTAAGTTACATACCCCAAGACCTTCATTTTTAAATAGTCCACACCAGTCTTTGTGTTAACTAATTCAAATTGTCACCCCTCAGGAAAAACTCCTCTTCAAAGGGCATTTAAAGGTTTGAGAGACGTGGTTTCTGGTTAATTTAATCATTTTCTACACCTTAGAACTGGACCTAGGAATATGAAGCAGATTTAGTTCTTATATATCTGTTTTCTGAAGAATGGGGGCAAAGTTTATTTTCTTGAATTTTCTGACTCTTTACATCCTTATTCCCAGAGACTGGATGGGGGTGGGGGGAATCATTTAAGCTTAGGTTTAGCTCATACCTAAGTTTCATCAAAAATGAAAAAGAGTCAGGAAGGTAGTAAAGAAATCATATATAGAACAGTGCATATATTTCTTCCACACAGAAGAATTATTAAACACAAAAAACTCACAAGTGCCCAATTGACACAATTTAAGCAAACAAAATAGCAGTAGCTCATAATCACCATTATATTTTTGTGGGTGTTTTGAAACTTATCAAAACATGAAACACTTTATAAAACTGTTGGTTTGACATTTTACCTTTACCATGACTTTGCACTATCAAACAATTCACTTTAAATTCATGCTTTCTGGCAAACAGGATGGAAATTAGACTTATCCTCCTGGTACCAATTTTTCTATCTAAAGTTAAAATTTGCTTTATTGCTTGCCAGTTGCAATCAAAGGACTCAGGAACTCCCTCCAATTTTTAGAATTTATTGGACTAAGGTCTAGGCTAGACACATCCATCTTAGGATCACTTTTCAGTCACCTGTGCTCAGGGTAGAGTCAGAGAAAAAGCATCTAGAAGAAGCAATCTAACCTAAGGCCTCGGTTAGATTCATCTAAAGAAATCCATGTTCTATAGCTGCCATGCTTCTTCATACATCAGCAAGGGGCTCCACCATTCAGGGGAAGCTCAGGAAGAAAAAAACTATTTGCTAAATTTTCTAGGAAATCATTGGAAAAGAGAATAAGTATGAAATGCCAACAAGAATTTCCTCATCTCTTCTCTTTCACATCTAAGAGAAACTTTCTGCCACTCTCTTTTCCTTCATTCTTGCTTCACATGAAACTGTAATTCTTCTCCTTTCCATTATGTGTGCACAGGTGATCACATTCCATTTTTTCTCTCATTCTCTTCTTAACTCTCTAAACTCTGGCTTCCAACCTCACCACTGAACCAAAATCAATCTTTCCAAAGTTACTAATGATCTTGTTATTGACAAATACAACAAATGGCTTTTTCTCACTCTCAATTCTTCTTGACTTTTCTGCAGCCATTGACACTTTTAATCAATCTCTTCTCTGTGATATTTTCTTCTCTCTAGTTTTTCACGACACCATTCTTTCCTGGTTCTTTTCCTACCTCTCTGACTATTCCTTAGTCTTCTTTGTGGTATTCTCTTCTATATCTGTCCCACAGCACTTAGGTCTTCTTTTCTTCTTCCTCTATACTATTTCACTTGGTGGTCTTGTTAACTCCCATTGATCAATTATCATCTCTACACCAACTATTCTCAAATCTACTAATCCAGCCCTCTCCTTTGACCTCTAGTCAAGTGTCTCTGCCTATTTATATACTCAACCTTGATTCCCATATACATCTTAAACTCAATATACCCCAAAATGAATCCATTATTTTTCTCCAAAAAATTCATCTTCTTGCCCCATTTCCCTACCAGAATTGAGTACCATTTGCCCAGTTGCCCAAACCTACATATCCTTCTCAACTTATCATTATCTCACATCCCCTTAATCAATTTGTTGCCAAAGGCTGCCAATTTTATCTTTATAATATGCCAATTATCTTTATAATATAGTTCCTCTATAATATGCTTGCTCCCCTCTTTTTATGCTGCTGTTATGCTGAACAAGGTCCTTAATAAACTCACTGGTGTACTACCCACCACAAAACTATCCCTGTTCCTGTGTGTCTTAATTATTAGCTGTCAAAGTGATCTTCCTAAAGCAAAAATTTTATGATATCATCACAATGACCCCCTTCCACTAAATAAAGTCAAGTAGCTTCCTATCACCTCTAGGAGCAAATATAAAATCCTATATTTGTCATTCAAAGCCTTTAAGGGCCTGCTCACCACCCACCTTTCCAGTCTTTTTACAACTTACACCACCAATCCCCCATGTACTATTTGATCTAGTGACACTCAAATAAAATATTGTTTCTCCTGAAAGACCATTTTCACTGATTGGCCCCTATGCAGGAAATGTTCTCCATCTTCAACTTCATCTCCTGACTTTCCTGGCTTCCTTCAAATCCCAACTAAAATTCTACCTTCTACAGGAAGAATTTCTTTGTCCTCTTGATCCCTCTATTGATTAGTTACAATTCATTCTGTGTTTAGCATTTGCATGTCGTCTCTCCCACTAGACCTCAAAAGAAGGAATTATCTTTTACCCTTCTTTGTATCCCTAGTGATTCATATAGTATCTGGAACATAATAGGTGCTTAATAAATGTTTATTTACCAACTTAGTAAAGTGTCTCTCATGTTGAAGTTATTCAATGTCCTGCTTCCTACTTTTTTCTCAGGCAAGGGGAAAACCCAGGGACTATCTAGGGGTTGCCTCATCATCCCAAAATACTAATCCTTTCAGTGCTGTTGTGTTCCCAGAAGTTGCCAAGGGAATTCAGTGACCATTCAGTAGAATTCATTCTATGATTTCTCTATGGGACATATTACAGCACAATACCTACTTTACTAGGAGCAATTCATTGTGGTGAATTTAGCTTTATGTAAGTAAAAACTTGTATCAGAATACAATCAGTTGTGGATTTAGTTATCAGCAAACCAGCTAATCACCTGAGATCCAGAGAGAAAAAGGTCTGAAAAATGGAATAAAAATTAATGAAAATCACTTCACTGTGATTTTGATGCAAGGAAACAAAATTGTACTAGTTTTGTAAAATTAAAGTAAAGCAAAATAAAATTTAAAAAATCAAATAATTCTTTTTCATCTTCTTTTCTATTATATTTCCCTATGGCTTGGTTTATATTCGTTTGCTTTCCTCTATTAAAATCATATAATCACAGAATGTAAGAACTAAAAATTAACTCAAAAGTAAACAAGACCAATCCTTACCCCCCAAAAAAATTCCTTCTTCAGGATCCTCCCCAAATAAATGACTTTAGCCTTCATTCAAATATCTCAGCTGAAGGGGAAGTCAGTGGAATATAAATTCCCAGAAGTAGGAATTATTTTTACATTTTTTTTTGCTTTCATCATCTACCAAAATGTCCTAAACATGATTAAATCTAATAAATTATTCTTGAATTGAGCTGTTTAAATAGGCCCAACATTATCTAAGGTAACATATTTGATTCTTTGACAGCTAGGACATTATTCATTAAATTGAACTAAATCTGCCATCACATAAATCTTTAGTTTGACCTTTTAGGAACTAAGTAGAAGAAGTCCAGTTGAACTTCCACATGGGTATATTTATGTGATTAACATGTTCCCTATAAACCTTCTTTTTAAATGGCTTAATATCCCCAGTTTCTTATTCTAATGATATGTTCTCCAGTGGAGACCCCAGAGATTGTGGTTTGGAATGTATTTGTTTTTAATATGGTTAATTAGATTGATTATGTTACTAATGTTGAACCATCCTTGTCTCTTCAATATAAATCTCATTTGGTCATAGTGAATGATTTCTTCAATGAATTATTGTAGTCTGTTTGAAAGGATTTTATTTAGAATTTTAAGTCAATGTTCTTTTATTATTTATCCGTAATTTTCGTTCTTTGCTTTATCTCTTCCTGTTTTAAGTATTAGACCTATATTTGTCACATAAAAGCATTGTCTGGGTCCTGATTAGCTCAGAGTGAATGTAAATAACAGTTGTTTCTGTTTTGGTCTGAAACCCTCAGGGTTTTCTCCTCCCAGACTATTTTTTTTTTTTTT
>JAJPUD010011221.1:36397-50689 GCA_023553655.1 Myrmecobius fasciatus | reverse complement strand
AGAGAGAGAGAGAGAGAGAGAGAGAGAGAGAGAGAGAGAGAGAGAGAGGGAGGGAGGGAGGGAGGGAGGGAGAGAGAGAGAATTCTGGATCTCACCCAAGGGGTGTATCCCCAACCCCAAACACTGTGGTATAGATAGCTAAGAAAAGGGACATGATGGAAACTACTAGCTCTCCAAATCTGTAAATAAATGCTACTTTTCCTATCAATAATGCATCTGAGATGAGATGGCATCTCCAAATCCTTGATGTTCTTGAGTCCTTGGGTGAATAAAGAAGAATTGTCAAATTGATGCAAGAGATGGAAGAAGCTGGATGGGGTTGGTTGGATCAGTCAAAAGTTCCAAGCCCTTTCCTATCATAGTTTGAATTCAACAAAAACCCCAAATGTATTTTGGCCCAGTCCCACCTTCCCCTCCACACTGAAACCCCTGTGTATTGCAGAGAAATCTTACCCATCTGTTTCTGATTCATTTACGCTAATTCATCAAAATGTTTGTTTTGTAGGAGATATTTGATGTCTAAAAAAGCCATTTCCAAGTCCTTTGCAGAGCAAGGCTTATATCTTTTCATTTGCAAACAGAAAGTTGGCACTTGCGAAAGTAATTGAACACTAGAAGACAATCTGCTTGGGGAATGGAATTATAAGAGCCCAAAGGTCCTCAAATCGGACAGCTCCTGGGGAGATAGGAGAGTTCTGGCTGTTATCTGGAGCAACTCTGCAGGACATGCATTTGTTTTGTGAGACAAAATTTTGGTCTTAGGAGGGCAAGGAGCACAGTGGTTGGAGGAGATGAAGATCAGAGACATTTCCCAATTGATAATTTCCTGTAGTCCCCTAGTTCAGCAACTTCCCTAGCCCATAGTCTTGGCATTTTGCCATGAGGTCAGTGGTCAGAGCAAGAGATGCTGGGAACAGAAACAGAAGGCAAGAGAAATCGAGACACTGAGAAGGACAGTTAGACAGGCAGGGAGGCTGACTGTGGCAGCTCCCCAAAGACCTGAGATGCAGAGTACAGGAAGTTCGAATTGTGGGAATTCTGCCTAGGAAGACTCCCCTCCTCTCAAACACAGAAGCAAAGCCCTTCACCCCACGTCAGCAGGAGATACTCCCTTAAAGCACTATTTCCACACTTGCAGCCAATCCCCTGACCTCAGTGGTGTGGCTCCAAAGGATTCATAGAGCATTGCAATTAGAGGGTCGAGGAACGTGATCCCAAGGGGTGAGAGGAGCACAAAGACCTTAAGTGGCAGTCCTGGTGCCAGACTGGAGAGCTGAGCAATATGGAGCAGGACTGCCAGGAATTCCGGCCCACACTCTTGGAAGGAGGAGGCTTTGGGTCACTGTGCTCTTGTAACTAATCATCATTTTCCTAATTGTGATTTGGTTTCTCCTCATCATGCCTCCCCTGGATGCCTTCAACTTCCCCCTGCCCTGCTGCATCTGGGATGCAGCCCGATGACAACAGGGGCAATGGTCCCTTCACAGTCAGGATGTCTGGTGAGCCAGAGACAGATGTGCCTGGGGAAAAGCTGTCCTCCGTTTTATGCTGGTCAAGCTTAAACAGACGTGAAGAAAGGCTTAATCTGGGAATGATTAGAGCTGGAGGACTGACTTTTTTTTCTTTCTCCCAAGGTCTTTATAAAACCATCAGTCAGGAGAAGGAGAGAAAAAAAGAAAAAGAAAAAGCCTAACAACTTTCTTCCCTTTTATTTATTTATTTTTATTTTGTAGATGATGACAGTGGTCAGACTTTCCTTGAAAAGAAATCACCAAAAAATTATAGGGTAGCTAATAATTGAGTTTTTTTAAATAAATTAATTTCCTCCATTTTTGAATGAGTTTGATTTGATCTCTTCCCTCTTCACTAACCAATACTTACTTATTTCAATACTTGAGGAATTTGTGACTTCAAATTATAATTGTAATAAGTTGTAACTGAAAGTGTGGAGTGTGAAAGTTTAGAAATTGAATTTGAATTCTGGTTCTTCCAGCTTACTAGCTGTATGATCTTGGACAAGTAACTTCACTTCTCTGGTCTGGTCCCTCTGAGGTCCCCTTTAACTCCATTATAGTTCTATGATCTATGATCCTTTCAAAAACACAACCCATACCTCTTCTTGCCTTATTAGATGGTCATCATGAGTTGTTGTGGATAAACATCTGGTAATGAGTTCTCTTAAACATCTAGACTGGTCCTGAGGGAAAGGACTCACACACTTCCATCCAGTTCGGTAGTCTCTCCACCTGTCAGAAATTGCATTTGATGCTTTTGAGACCTGTTGTTGCAACCATGCCAGTGGGGAAATTTCTTATGATTTCTTCTAAATGTGGAACATTTCAGCTCAGTGACCAGAAGAAATTGGAGGGTCACAAGGGAATTTCTTATGTAGCCCCCAGGGGCTTCTATCACTCTCCCTTTTGGAAATATCCAGGTCACTCACATAGCAATTGTCTATTTCAACCATAGCTTATGAGCACCCATATCCAATGAATCTCCCTTCACTAAAAAGTCAGGATGAATCTTACATCATTGTAAAGCAGAGACAACTAGGTGGCACATTAGGTAGAGTGCCAGGCCCAGATTCAGGAAGTTCCGATTTGGCCTCAGACACTAGTTGTGTGATCCTGGGCAAATCACTTTACCTTGTTTGCCTCAGTTTCCTTATCTGTAAATCAAGCTGGAGGAGGAAATAGACATAGTAGTAGCATTGCTGGGTCAAAGGGTATAGGCAGTTCAATAACTTTTGGGGCAAAATTTCATATTGTTCTCCAAAGTGGTTGGATTCCACAGTTCCACTAACAGTGAATTAATGTCCCTTTTTTCCATATACCTTCCAACATTTGTCACTTTCTTCTTCAATCATCTTAGTCAATCTGATAGGTATAAAATGATATCTCAATGTTGTTTTAATCTACATTTCTTTAATCAGTTATGATTTAGAGCATCTTTCATATTACTATTAATTGTTTTGATCTCTTTATCAGAAAACTGCCTAGTCATATCCTTTGACCATTTAGCAATTGGAAATGACAAACCATTCTGGTATCTTTGCCAAGAAAGTCCCAAATTGGGTCACAGAGTCTGAAATGACTGAACAATAACAGCTGTATGGTCCTGGGCAAGCCACTTAACCTCTGATTGCCTCAATTTCTTCCCCTGTAAAATGGGGATAATGATAGTACCTACCTCTCAGTGTTGATATGAAGATCAAATTGTAGGTGTACATAAGAACTTTTTTTTTTTTATATAAAGCTTTTTATTTACAAAACATATGAGTGACCTTTCAACATTGACCTTTGCAAAAAAACTTTTTTTTTTTCCCAAGCTTTTCCTTTCCTTCCCCCCACCCTCCACCCCTAGATGACCGGTAATCTAATACATGCTAGATAGGATAAATTATATGACAAATACAATACATGTATACATATCTATACAGTTATCTTACTGCACAAGAAACATCAGATCTAGAAAGAGAAGAAGAAAAAAACAACCTAAGAAGGAAAACAAAATGCATGGAAATATTCACAGAAAGCGTTAAAATGCTGTGTTGTGGTTCACTCTCAGTTCCCACAGGCCTCTCTCTGGATGTATATGACTATCTTCATCGCAGCACAACTGGTTTGAATCACATCATTGTTGAAGAGAACCATGTCCATCAAAATTGATCATCGTATAGTCTTGTTGCTGTGTATAATGTTCTCCTGGTTCTGCTGATTTCACTCAGCATCAGTTCATGCAAGTCTCTCCAATCCTCTCTGAAATCCTCCTGTTGGTCATTTCTTACAGAACAATAATATTCCATAACATTCATATACCATAATTTATTCAGCCATTCTCCAATTGATGGGCATCTTTTCAATTTCCAGTTTCTTGCCACTACAAAAAGGGCTGCCACAAACATTTTTGCACATGTGGGTCCCTTTCCCTCCTTAAAAATCTCTTTGGGATATAGGCCCAGTAGAAACACTGCTGGGTCAAAGGGTATGCACTGTTTGATAACTTTTTGAGCATAGCTCCAAATTGCTCTCCAGAATGGTTGGATCCGTTCACAGTTCCACCAACAATGTATCAGTATGTACATAAGAACTTATTCCCATCTCTTTCCCTCCCACTTAATGCATATTTGCTGATGATTGACAGTTATGCTAAATAAAATGTACATTAAATATTAAGATGTTAAAGCAAGCAGGATCTATTTTCTACCACCCATTACCCAAAGCTGAAATTGGTAGATGCTCCCCTGATGCTACTTTCCCATCAAACATCTCTAGGAGTGATCAGCCACTCTGGGAGGTCTTGCCACTTCTGTGCCTCAATGGGAACAGCATGTATTAAATTCCTCATAGCAAATACTTAGATTAGTGCCCATAGCAGCAAGACTGGGTCCAACAAACCTCTTGAAATGAGACTGCAAACCAAGCACATTCAGGAAAGTATTGGCTTAAAAACTTAAGAAGGTTATAAAGAGAATTGTTGTTTCCCTTTGGCTGGAGAACTGGAGAACCCTATAGCAGCAGCTATAACTACAATTTTTGCAAAGTCTGGACTAAGATCTCTTCTGATTCCAAAGCTTGTGCTCTTCCTACTATATCATGCTCTCCATAGTAACCTTTTAAAAATTTTTATTAGAAGTATTTTACATGCTTTGTAAAGATCAATGCTAAGGAACTACCCATACATATGTTATGCAAATAAAAAGCTTTAATAAAAAAATAAAATAAATTGAATTGAGCCAAAAAAAAGTATTTTATATTTGCTGTTACTGCTATTCATTCATGTCCAGCTTTTTACACAAAATAGTAATGGGATAATATAAATCAGAAAGCCATCCATCTTAGGACCATTTCTATCTGAATGTCATTCATTCGATTCATTACGATGAGCAAGAATAACAATAACATTAATAGCAACAACTCATCTTTCCATTGCTTCTGAGACTGCACTGTCCTCTGTCCCTGACAGAACAGGTTGTTGTTCTTGGTCACCCTTCATTTTTGAAATGAATTGGATTTCAGTGAATCATTGTGTTCATTTCCAAGTGTCATGTTTTAGGGAGAATAAAGAACTAAGCTGAATGACCAGCTCCAAGGAGTGGTCATTAGTGATTCAGTGTCAGTTGGTAATTGGCTTTTAGTGCAGTATTCTAGGGATTTCTGTTTGACTCTGTACCACTTAATAATAATCTCAATAGTCTCAATAACTTGAATAAAGTCAAAGATGGCATTGTCATCAAGTGAACAAATGACATAAAGAGGGAGAACAAAAACAATAGATGAAAGAATCTGGATTCAAAAAGATATTGGCTAAATTCAATAAAATGATTTTTTTAAATAATAGAGATAAATGTGAGGATTAATTTGGTTCACAAAATAATAAGCATAGATAGACAGCAGTTTGAAAAAGATCCTGGAATTTTTGTGAATTGCAAATTCGGTATGAGTCAACAATGTGATAAGGAAACCAAGAAAGTTAATGCAATCTGAAACTTGCTGGAGAGACACAGTTTCCAAAAATAAGGACATGATAATCTTCTGTATTCTGTCCTTATCAGACCACAAATGGAATATGAAGTACAGTTCTGGCCTCCACATTTTAATAAGGACATCGATAAGGAGGAGAGTTTTCAAAGAAACTGATGCAGTGTCCATCAACTGGAGACTACCTAAACAAGTTGTAGGGTAACAATGTGATGAAATAATATTGCTTTGTAAGAAATAACAAATGGGATGACTGCAGAGAAACCTGGGAAGACTGATGTGGACTGATGGGAAGTGAAGAGAACCAGGGAAACAATGTATACATTTGTAACAATATTATAAAGTCAAATTTGAAAGACTTTGGAACTTTGATTGGTGTAATGAACCAAATACAACTCCAGAGGACTAATGATGAAAAATGTCCATCGCCAATGGAGAGGAGAATGACTCAAAATACAAACTCAGACATTCTTGGGAATAGGAGGGGAGACCTGGCCAATGAAGCAATTCATTTTGCTTAATTTTACATTTGCCAAAGGGATTTTGTTTTCTTTCTTTCTCTATTGGGGAACTGAGGAGAATGGAAGAAGGTAAATTTTTTGCTCATTGAAATTTTTTTATAATAATTTTTAAAAATCTTCCTCTCTCCATTTTGCAGAGGTGAAATACTAGGAATATGGACTATGGTGAACATATAGATGGCTTCTGGTTTTTTTAATCTTTGAAGGCTAAACTTCCAACTATTTCCCTAATACCAAACTGCTCCAGGATTCGGGTTCCCCAGTTTTCTTACCTTAACCTTCTTCTTCCTACCCTAACCTTCTTCTTCTTAGATGACTGAGTGGAGAAACATGGCCTTTCTATTTGTAGATAAAGCCAGCCTGCAGCCTTAAAGGGTCTTTGAAGTGAACTCTTACATTTATGAACAGAACACAAATGCTCTTTTCTAGAACACTTGTACTGTTGGTTGTGCCATTAAGAAAATGACCATCCTAAGCGGGGAAGAAACTAGATATTTTTCACCATCACATCTAGAAATGAAAAAAGATGGATGACCAAAGAAAAGTGTTAACATTTTTCTCTGGTTCTGCCTCAGGCAATGTCATAGAGTGACTCATTCACCGAGATATCATATTTACAAAAATGGCCTTCAGCACTGGAGCAGATCATTATTAGAATGATCTTAACCTTTGTTCAAAGGTTATTTGCAAGCATTGTGACCCTAAGCAAGTAACTGAATTCTGTAGGCCTCACTTTCCACATCCATAAAATGAGCTACAGAAGGAAATGCCAAATGACTCCAGTATTTTTGACATGAAAACCTCAAAAGAGAGTACAAAAAAGGTGGACACACCTGAAAACAACAATAACAACTACTTTTGTCTGCCTTTGTTGACTCAAAATGTACCTATTGACCAGGGTTGCTGAGAAGATAAAATGAATTAACATATGTAAAGTATTTTGCAAACCATAAAGCATTATATAAATTATAATATATGTATATATATACTTGTATTTATATATAATTATAATTATATAAATAATTATCATTATTATTACTACTACATGCCAGGAATGGTGCTAGGTGGGAGGAATAAAGAGACCAAATCAAAAATAAAACTAACCCATTAAACAAAACCAACATTCTCTGCCCTCAAGGAACTTACATTTTCTGGAAGGATAGGGATGGGAGTGGGGATGGGGGAGGTGGGGAGGAGGTACAGCGTGCACATAGAAGAGAAACAATTTTTCTTTTGCTGTCCTCTATAGAACAGCCTGGTATTTGGTAACCATTTCTCCCCTTTCATTATTAGAATATTCACTTGCTCCACAAAATAGAAATGCAATTTGCTGAGTAACCTTAAGTTAGCAATTAATAGGCAGATTTTCCTTTTATATTTTTCCAAATATTCTTTTTATGTGGACTTTGCCCTACCAATAGCAGGAAATACACTTTTATGCTTATTTTACTTTTAGAAATAAAACAAAAAACATTCCTTTCATTCTTAAGTAGAAGTCCACTGTGATCCCTTAGTATATAGAGACGGGGAGGGATGAGGATGACCTTGGAAGTGTACAGATCATTTCTAGTCCATGGAATTAGGCAGGGTTCATTCCTGAAGCCAGTGTAGTTCAGTGTATGGGGAGGAGGGGGTCACTGTGCTAAGTGCTTTACAATTATTATCTCACTTGATCCTCATAATGTAAAAGACAAAATGCCTCACCAAGAACTTCACTGACTTCTTGATGAATTCAGGAAAAGATTTTATTTTACATTCTTGCAAGAGCAAGTGTCCAATCTAGTAGGCACATTTAGAATCAATAGACATGTATTTTTATACTTGAAATATCCAGATGCAAGTTCCACTTTTGATTGCTTATTAACTGGGTTACAGCCTATCTAGAGTGCCCAATTCCCCCACATAAATCTGAATCCCTACTCCTGATTACATCTTATAGCATTTTTTATTTTAATTTATGGTTTCATTTCTTAGTTTTCAGTTTCATTTCTCTCTGGATTTCTCTAATTTAAGTTTTGTAACTCTGTGGAAACTAAACCCTCATCCAATTCTCATAAAAATAATCCTGTGAGGTAGATGATAATTTTGATCCCCTTTTACAATTGAGGAAACTGAGGCAGATAGAACTAAATTGACTTGCCAATGGTTACATAGTTTGAGTCTAGATTTGAACTCAGGTCTTCTTGATTTCAGGCTCATCGGCATCTCTGTTATACCATGTCATTTAACAATCAATGAGCATTTATTAAATATTCATTCCATGCCAGGGATTGTGCTAAATGTTGGGAATACAAAGAAAGTAAAAAATAGGCACCTCCACCAAAGAGTTTACATTCATAAGTTGTTGTTATTTGGTCTGACACTTCATGACCCCACTTAGGATTTTCTTGGCAAAGATACATTTCCTTCTCCGCTCATTTACAGATGAGGAAACTGAGGCAAACAGGGTTAAGTGACTTTCCTAGGGTCCCACAACTAGTAAGCATCTGAGACTGGATTTGAACTCATGAAGATAAGTCTTCAGATGGGAAAGGCTTAAATAAGTAGATATATTAAGTAGACGGAAGGTAATCTCAGAGAAGACAGAGGGAAAGGTGTCCTGGAGAAAGTAAGATTTGCACTGAAATTCCTGAATAAGGGAATAAGGAGGTAGACCTGAGGGGGCAGAGCAACATAGACAGAGGACTCTCAAGAAGTGAAAAGATATGTCAGGAGATAGAATATCATACATGAGGAGCACCATGTAGTTAGTATAACTGGACCATGGTGTACATGGAGGAGAGTAAAAGTATAAGACCATATAGATATGGTTCTTTTCATCAGTGGTGTGATTCAGGCTAATTCTATTAGACTTGTGATGGAGAGAACCATCTGAATCCAGAAGAAGGACTCTGGGACTGAATGTAGATCACAACATAGGATTTTCACCTTTCTGTTGTTGTTGTTTGCTTGCCTTTTTTTCCTTTCTCATTTTTTCCCTTTTTGATCTGATTTTTCTTATGCAGCATGATAATTGTGGAATTATGGATAGAAGAATTGCAGGTACTTAATATGTATTGGATTACTTGCTATCTAGGGGAGTGGGTGGGTGGAAAGGAGGAAGAAAAAATTGAAATGAGGTTTTTCAAAGGTGAATGTTGAAAACTATCTTTTCATGTATTTTGAAAATTAAAAGCTATTATTTTTAAAAAAGATCATCTAAAGAAGAGTCCAGATAATTAACAGCTTTAAATAACTCTCATATCTAACTTATTTTGAATATCAAACTCCTTACTACTCCCTCATTCTCTTCTTTCATTCCCCCTTTCTTTTCCCAATTTTCTGTACCAATTCATAGCTATAATTATTAAACAATTTATTTGGCTGGTGGTTTAAGAACTGAGACTTACCTCAGGATCACACAGGAGGTATGGATCCAGAGATCATTGCTTATTCCTGGTTCATATGATGCTAGATTCAGAGGTAAAAGAACAGTCAGAGGCCAACTAGTTTAACTCCCCCATTTTACAGAGAATATCACCAAGTCCTGGGCTAATTAAATGATTTTTGCAAGCTCACCCAAATGCTAAGTATCAGAAGTGTAACCTGAGCCCAGGTCACTGACTATAGTCAGGGGTGTTTCCATTATATCACATGGATTTCCTAATATTATGATTCAAATCGTGTAGAAAATTTTAATCATTGGCCTTATGATCAACTCCACTGGGTTTTGATTATGTCCTAGGCACTAACCTACATGGTGTGAGTCTTATCATAGCTTTCAGGGAAGAGATGAGGGGCTGACAAGGGGGAAGAATATGCAGGGAGGTTTGTACAAAACACACAACCAAAAACCCAGGCAAAGGCCACCAGAAAGCATGCAACACTGCCACTTGAAGCTGATTGGAGGCTAGCTGGCCATGTTGTAAATCCACAATTAGCTGTTTTAATCCCTGCATCATCTGTGCTACTGTTGTATATAGGCATGTAGGAAAAGGGAAAACCAGAGTCCACCACAGAAAGGTCATTAAAAAGTTCAAGATCCAAAACTCTAAGCCCCAACCTTATATTTTAGACATGTGTGGTTGCAGATAATGTTCTGATTTGGAGAGAACTGACAGCTGGGGATGAATGACTACTAAACCTGATTAGATATGCCCCAGCCACAGACTCTACTGCAAGAGACAAATGCTCATTTGAGATGCATGCCACTGGCACCCATCTCAGAGAAGAAAGGCAGCCCTCAAACAGGCAACACATTCTTGGATGCAAACCTTATGGTTTCTGCAAAGCAACAAGGTTCCTAACCGCCCGGGGTTCATTTTCATGGACTATTCCTTACTGAATAGTGTTCAGAGCAACTTGTAACGCTAGCACTTCCCCCATAATTGCATCTTGTCGCTGAAGGCTGATAGGTCCGGGCAGAGGACTGGGGATCAGGGATGACAGAGCTTTTTCTGAAATTGGTTTCATCTTCCCTTGACAAACAAGGATGCTTCACTAAACCCTTCTACCCTCTTCACAACTCGGTTGTGAGATGCGATTTCAACCAAATTATGCTCTTTCCCTCTCCCATGCCATCATTTTGCTAAGAGCTTTTTCAAATTACATTCAGGGTCTGTAATAAAATTGTGCTTTCCTCTGAAAAAAGTATGGTCCTTTTCATATGTGAATAGGATATTTATTGAAAAGAACAGAAAATGGATTGTGGAGGAAGAAAATTGATTTTTGTATAAAGAAAAGGATTACATCAATCTGCAAAGGGATTAAAAATCACTGCTCCTTTTGAATGTGATTAGCTTGGTGCCTAAAAGGGGCAGAAAAAGAACAATTGTTCACAAAAAATCCAACAAGACTGATATGATTCTGTTGGAAAGAAATAGGCTTTTTTTTTTTGTTCAACATGAGACAGATAGAGAGGAGGACCAAGTATCTGTTTGAGGACAGTGAAATGACTGAGGCTACAAGATATTATGGTCCCCAAAATCATTTCCATGTTATTATTCTTAGAGTTTGCATTTAAAACTCATAAAGAAATAAATAACTATTTGAAGACTCTGGGATTATTAAATAAAGACTTAGTTTCATAACTTATAGAAAATTAGATTTAAATATTTTACCTCATAATGGAAAGATAAGTCACTGAGCTCTAGGATACTTTGATTTGATGAAACAATTAATCAGCATTTATCAAATATATATGTGCCAGGCATTGTACTAAGTGCTGGATTTGAGCCATTAAGAGCACTGGGAAAAAACCCCAGATATTTTACAACCAAATAAAAGTAGAAGCAGGAAGAGTTAAAAAGGAACTAGAAACTGAGGGAGAAGATGCTATTAGGAATAGTCATAACAGAAAGCTTTTAGCAGTTGATTGGCTGGAGAATAAAAGCCTTCTAATTGGGAGGATAGATGAACTCTGCTACAGTTTTAGATAGAATTGGGGGTATGGTAGAGAAGAATGGGGAAAATACAAGTTTTTAAGCTGCTTTACCCTAATTATTCTTTGTTTATCTTTTGTTCTCAAAAAAGACCATGACATCAGGGAGATGATGCCATATCCTACTGAGGGAATAGCTAACTAGTTGGGCTTATGTGCACTGCCCTCTGATTTAAGAGTGTTTGTCATCCTTATAATAAATGGTGACTTTTCAAGATGGTTGTGAGTTAAAAGATCTTGTCAGTGAAGACTGTGTGATTTTCCTCAGCAGAAAAGTCTGAGGATCAGAAAGGAAGTGGTTAGAAGAAAAGAAACTTTGAATGGAACACACTTTTCAAGGATATCAAGGTGTACAGTTCAGGTTTGTGAGTTTTCCAAAGCAGTTGGCTTGTTATGTGTCTTCCTGATAGATTTCTATAAAAATGTGTCTAGTATTATTCCCTACAGATAGTGTATATACTGGTATGTGAAGTGTAATTCATATTTACATGTGGACTGTTTGTTATACATTGATTATTCCTGTTGTTCTTCAGTGATTCAGTTCTGTCTGACTCTTTTATGAACCCATGAACCAGGAAGCATCCTCCATTACTCCTGAAGTCTCTCTAAACACATATTATCTGTTCATCTCATCCTCTGCTATTCCCTTTAATCTTTCCCAACATTAGGGTCTTTTCCAGTGATTCTTGCCTTCTCAGTATAAAGCCAAGTATTTAAGCTTCAATTTCAGTATTTGTCCTTCTATTAATAGCATGAATTAATTTCTTTATTATTTACTGATTTGATCTCCTTGCTGTCCAAGGAACTCTCAAAAGTCTTCTCTTGTACTACAATTCAAAAGTGTTGATTCTGCCATGCTCAGCTTTCTTTATAAATTCTCACAGCAATACATTGCTACTGGAAAAAACATAGATTTCATTATATGGAATTTTGTCAGCAAGGTAATGTCTCTGCTTTTTAGTATGCTCTCTCTATAGTTGTCATAGCTTTCCTGCATTTGCTACTTCATCTTGACTGTAGCTATACTTGCTTTTGCCTTATTATTATACAAATGTTTTACATTTAAGAGTTAATTGTGTCTGGTTTTATAGATTTGTAAAATGACTGGTCTTGTGTAGATAAAAAGCATTCCAGTGGGGTTCAGGCATTATAATCATGGATAGGGAAGTATATTCCACCATAACAGTCCTGAAACAATTTCAGTCCTAAGACTGCTCCAGGTTCACACCAACTGGAACTTCTTGAACAAGAGATTTCAGTCATGGAAGCAATAGTTTTCCTGGAATTTCACTTAAAATGTTCTTGAAACTTCCTATTTGCTTGCCAAATTTTTGAAATTAATTCCCTAATTAAAATCTCTGCCCTTTGACCCACATGTGCAAGAATGTTTGTGGCAGCCCTTTTTGTAGTGGCTAGAAACTGGAAACTGAAGGGATGCCCATCAATTGGAGAGTGGCTGAATAAATTATGGTATATGAATGTTATGGAATATTATTGTTCTGTAAGAAACGACCAGCAGGACGATTTCAGAGAGGCCTGGAGAGACTTGCATGAACTGATGCTGAGTGAAACGAGCAGAACCAGGAGATCATCATGCACAGCAACAACAGTATTACATGATGATCAATTCTGATGGACATGGCTCTCTGCAATAAAGAATTGTCTCAAACCAGTTCCAGTTGTTCACTGAAGAAAACCATATACACCCAGAAAGAGGGACATGAAATATGGACCACAACGTAACATTTTCATGATCTTTATTGACATTTGCTTGCATTGTGTTGCCTTTCTCTGATTCTTTTTTTTTCTTGTAGATAGGATTTTTCTTGCATAACTTCTCAAGCATTTCAACATTATTAAAATGTAGTGGACTTCCTGCCATCTAGGGGAGGGGAGGGGACTGGGGGTAAAATTTGTATTGGAAAGCTTTGTAAAGATCAAGGTTGGGGAACTACCCATACATATGTTATACAAATAAAAAGCTTAAAATAAAAAATAAAAAAATAAAAAAAAAAAATAAAATCTCTGCCCTTTGCTGATAAGATGTCCTGAGTGCATCAACTTGCCTAGTGACAGGTTTTGTTAAGCTGACTCTGATCTCTTTCTAGCCTTGTCTGTTAGCTCAAACTAAGTAACATAATATAGAATCAGAACTTATGCTCACTGAAGATAGGACAGGGAGAATGTTCTTCTTGGTTAAGACTGACTTTTTGGTGATTCTGAAATGAAAATGACAAAAGAAAAATACTTGCTCTTTCCCCCAAACATCTTCACATCTACTCTTTACTTACTGCTTTATAAAGAAAATTATAGAGTGAGTGTATTTTCCTTGTGTATATAAACAGATTTGGATAATCTTATAAATAGAGATTACAGCAGGAGGAAAATAACAATAGAAACATCTCCTCTGTAAGGGGGATAGGGTTAATGAATGCAAAAAAAAAAAAAAGTTAAGTCTGGTGGGAAGAATGACTGTGATAAGAAACACATGGAGAAATGATAATAATAATATCCCCACCCATGACACAGTCTCACAAAAGATGGCAAATGGTGGATACACAGCTCACTTTATTCAATGATATATACAACTCTACAGGGGGTCTGATCACATAAACCACTCTTAAGATACCTTCCTATCTTCTGGTTTATCTCTAAGACATACTGTTGAATGAGTGAATCTACTTTTCCAGTTTCTCAGCACCAATGATATCAGCAGTTAATAAGCCAGAGAATCACAACCACATTTTCAAAGAATCATTCAGTCTTTTCATTAAGATTGTATAGCATTCTCCTTTCCTCCCAGTGCCCGACTGCCAGCTTCTGCCTTGCTAAAAAAAAAAAAAAAAAAAAAAAAAAAAAAAAAAAAAAAAAT